>JAVCKZ010066731.1:0-28501 GCA_034780755.1 Lepetodrilus elevatus
CGGGATGACGAGAGAATATTCCCATATTTTTGCAACGACTCATATAAAAAGCTGTAAACCGGATAACGCAAGGAAGCGAACATGATTCAAATTCATACACTATCAAAGCAACATTGTTCGAGTTTTCTGCTCGCCTTGTTTTACATTTTGTCAGTCGCGCCGGTACTGGCGGATGACTCGGAAATATATTTCACCTCTGAGGGTAATGAGGGCAACCCCAATATTTTATTTGTGCTTGATACTTCTGGAAGTATGAGCCTCGGTATAGATGGGGGTAAACTAACCAACGATGGCGATAATCCCAATTCGCGTTACCAAATTATGCGCCGTTCCCTCGAGACGGTGCTGGGTGCCATTCCAAACAATTTTAATGTCGGCCTGCTTAACTATTCTGGCCACGACTTTAGGGCTGATCTTGGAGATGACGCCAAAGCCAATGGCATTCAGTATCCAATAAAGGTGCTGGACAATATTACCCGAGCGGAGATGATTACTGAAATTGGTAGCTGGAACCCTCTAGGCTGGACTCCTCTTGTGCAGTCGATGTATGAAGCCTCGCTGTATTACAAAGGTTTGAATGTGGATTATGGCGTGGCGAGTACGCCCGAGAGGCTAGCCCATCCTGATTCGTATACAGGCGCGATTACTGCAGTGGGCACGGCAGGTGGAACAGATTACAAAATTGAATCTACGGCCAAGTATATCTCTCCGATAAGTGCCGAGTGTCAGAGCAACTATATTATTTTATTATCGGATGGTGAGCCACAAGATGGATATCCTGATCCTTATGCCAATTATGTTCTCGACTCTGATCAGGTTATCATCGACAAAATAACTACGAATTATAGCTTGAGTTGTGCAGGCCAGCCTGACGACGTTAAAGATGGAAAATGCGGGCCGGAGTTGACCCGATATCTAGCGACACCCGTAACCAATGGTCTTCCGGATGACCAGTGGGTGAAGACTTATGCCGTTGGATTTGCTGTTTCGAATGCCGCACAGCAATATCTGAAAAATCTCTCCAATCTGGGCGACACCGATAATGACGCTGGCGATAAAGGTTTTTTTTCCGCAGGCAATGAAAAGCAGTTAACCACTTCGTTGCTTTCAGCGTTAGAAAGCATCACGGCAGGCCACTATGGTTTTACCCAACCCGTTCTATCCATCGATTCTACAACGGGGCTTACGCACGGTGACGATGCATTTGTACCGATGTTTCGCCCCAGCAGCTTGCCTCGCTGGATGGGCAATCTTAAAAAGTACAAACTCGACATTGGCACTCATGGGCCAAGATTACTGGATTCAAACGATAGCCCAGTAAAAGGCACTGACGGCAAATTTGTTGAAACAACAAGCAGTTTTTGGCTGCCGACAGGCGATGATCCCGATGGAGGGAGTGTGAATGCCGGTGGTGCCGCAAGATTACTAGGTACATCGCGTAATCTAAAAATCGACAATCCGGCAGGAACCGCTTTGGTTAATCTCACCGATACCAGTGCAACAGACGCCCTCATGGGTACGAATGGAGATGCCGGGTTAAAAGAAAAGCTGGTGCGTTTTGCCAAAGGGCTAGATCCAGAAACAGGAGCAACCTCCCTGCAGCGGATGGGCGATATTATGCACTCCACACCCGTATTATTTAATTATGGAACGGGAAACGCGCATGGTTCCGTTGTTTTTGTGGGCACTAACGAGGGATATCTTCACGCCATTGATGCGGACAGTGGCGAAGAAAAATTTGCGTTCATGCCGCGTGAATTATTAATTAATATAAAAACCCTGTATGACAATAACTTTAATAACGCTCACCCCTACGGCATCGATGGGCCACTGACGATCTGGCATGATGATGCCAATAAAAATCGAATTGTTGATGGTGCCGACAAAGTGTATCTTTATGCAGGGATGCGTCGCGGTGGTAAAAAATACTATGCGCTGGATGTGACCGATCCGTCTTCACCTTCGTTAGTTTGGGACATTGAAGGGGGAACAGGTGATTTTGCTAAACTGGGGCAGACGTGGTCAAAGCCGGTATTGGCAAAATACGACCATGACAATGATAAAGTCACCAATGCAAAAGATGTGCTGATATTTGGTGGTGGTTACGATGCTGATCAGGATACTGCGACTAATCGCCAATCTGATGATGAAGGTGGCGCAGTGTTTATCGTGGATGCCGAGGATGGCTCAAGGATTTGGTGGGCGGATGAATATTCGACGGGCGCTTCGGCCTCCAGCTCCATGCTCAACAGTATTCCCGCCGATCTTCGTGTCATCGATATCGATGGCAATGGTATTCACGACCGAGTGTATGCGGCAGACACGGGTGGACGGATTTATAGGATTGATTTGCCGGATAATGAAAACGGCGTAATACCTGATGACGATAAAGTCACGTCACCGCAAGTCACCAGGCTCGCCAATCTATCCACAGATGGTAGTGTTGAAAACAACCGGCGCTTTTATAGTGAACCGGATACGGCGCTAGTTGTCGATGGTCGTGAGCGTTATTTAGCAATATCAATAGGCTCTGGATATCGCGCGCACCCCTTAAAGAAAGCCGCCGATAATGCGCAAGATCGTTTGTACATGATCAAGGACAGCAATCTCTATAAAATCCCTAAACTGGATTCACTGTCTACGATAGAGCATGGTAACAATTTAGTCGATCTCACCAGCTATACCTATGCTGATGGTACAGGGAAGGATATTCCGATTCCCGACTGGAAGGATAAGAACGGCTGGTATATCAACCTCAATCGCGGTATTGGCGAAAAAGCACTGGCAGAAGCCTTTACGCTGGATAACACTGTTTTTTTCACCACGTTCCAACCCGAGTCAAGCACACCCACGGATGCTTGTTCCAGCGCTGCACACACGGCACGCGCTTATGTGATGAACATAACCAATGCGAAACCCGTCGTTACGTTTACCGACACCGATGCAAACTTAACCGGTCTTCAAGCAGACCGGAGTACTAACTATTCGACCAATGATATTCCGACCTCCGTCATGGTCATTGCCAAGAAGAATCCTGACAAAGAAGGCGTCGTTCTACATGTGATGACCGGTGATGGCCTATCAGGCTCCGAAGGCGCGGGCGGTGCAGCAAACTGTCCTGGTCCTAATTGCCTTATAAATCCTAAGGCGCTTAATTTATTGAAGGTGTATTGGGAAGAAGAAAAGTAGTTAAGATAGCCGAGGGTATGAAGGCTAAAGGGCAGGCTGCCTTACTTGCTTTGAGCCTTTAGCCCCCTCTATCAAGTGGCGGATGGCGCTGCGCTTATCCGCCCTACGCAGGAATATTCACGGAAGGAAAACGATGAAACAAAAAGGATTTACGTTAATAGAAATGATGATCACCATGGGGATCATCGCGGTACTCGCCTCCATTGCGACCATGTCTTATACGAAATATGTGCTGCGTGCTAATCGAGCGGATGCAAAGATTGCGCTGATGCAGCTTTCGCAGCGGCAGGAGCGGTATTTTACGGAGAATTTGCGCTACGCGGCGGATTTCGATGAGTTACTTGAAAACAAAAAGACCGCTGGAGGAAAATACAATCCGGGGGCTACCGATGTATGGGTCGATGACAGTAATGGAGGTTATGATGCTGCGGTCACCGATCCAAAACAAGATTATAAAGTGACTCTAACTCAGCCTGGTGGTACGGCAACTTTTACATTGACGGCTGAAGCCGTTGGTACGAGACAGCTAAAGGATACAAAGTGCCTTAAGTTTATTATCAATCAGGCGGGAAGTCAGACAGCCGAAGATAATGCGGGTGCTGATGAGAGTTCGGAGTGCTGGGGCCGCTAACGATGCCGATAGCCAAATCCAGTCCAATTGTTTAATCTCTTTATCATGGCCTTCATTCTGGCTTGCTTCAGAATGAAGAGCTCATTAAAGGGGGCTTGTTCAAAGCGCCCTCCATTAAATGCCATTCAGCTTCGCCGCTCAGACAGGGCAGATCAACTTTCCGAGTGTCTCGGTTAGTTTCATATTCTCCGAATAATCCACGGGCACATCAATGACGACAACCGTGTTATCGGCAAAGGCTTTTTCCAATGTGGGCGCCAGGTCTTTTGCTTGTTCTACTCGATAGCCTTTGGCGCCAAACGATTCAGCGTATTTCACAAAATTGGGATTATTAAAACTGATATTTCCGCTGCGGCCAAAGCGACGATACTGATGCCATTTAATCAGGCCGTATTCGCTGTCGTTCCAAATCATAATGACGATCGCAACGTTGTAGCGTAAGGCGGTTTCAATTTCCTGTGAGTTCATCATAAATCCCGCGTCGCCGGTGATGGTTAGAACATTTCTTTCTGGATAGGCCATCTTGGCGGCAATCGCGCCAGGCACACCAATACCCATGGAAGCAAAGCCATTTGAGATAATGCAGGTATTGGGACGTTCGCAGCGATAAAGGCGCGCAATCCACATTTTGTGTGCGCCGACATCGGAAATAAGAATATCCTCCTTGCCCAATACTCGTCGAGTATCAAACAGAATCTTTTGTGGCTTTAATGGGTACGCTTCGTCGTCGGAGAACTTATCCAGCTCATGCTTAATAATGCCTTTTAAGTCTTCTGTTTTTCCCGCATGTGTTTTTTTGGCATGATCAGCAATGCGCGTGAGTGAACGCGTAATATCACCCAAAACACCCGCCTCAAGGATGTAATGTGCATCGACTTCCGCGTAGATCTGATCGATATGGATAATTTTCTTTTCTTTGTTCGGGTGCCATAAACGTGGGTAGTATTCCACCATGTCGTAACCGATGCAGATGACTACATCCGCACGATCAAAACCGCAGGCAACGTAATCTTGCGCCTGCAAACCCACGCTGCCGAGCGATAAAGGGTGCGAAAAAGGAATTGAACCTTTTGCCATAAAGGTCTGAGTGACAGGAATATTCAAACGTTCCGCAAATGCTACCAGGGCATCCGTTGCGTGTGCGCGAACAACGCCATTGCCGGCCATAATCAGCGGGAATTTCGCCTCATCAATAATTTGAGCGGCTTGTATGATTTTTGCTTCGGGTGCATCGGCTACGAGTGGGCTTTGTACCTTGAGCGGGGCTTCATCACCTTGGACGGGTTGCGAGGCAATATTTTCAGGGAAGCTAATAAACGCGCCTCCGGGTTTCTCTGCTTGCGCATCCTTAAACGCTTTACGCACCAGCTCAGGAATAATTTCAGGCTCAAGAATTTCAGCGCTGTATTTTGATATAGGCGCAAACAGACTCACTAAATCCAGAATTTGATGACTCTCTTTGTGCATACGGGTTGTTGCACCTTGTCCGGCAATACCCACAATCGGTGAACGGTCCATATTGGCATCAGCAAAACCGGTAATGAGGTTGGTTGCGCCCGGTCCTAAAGTGGCCAGGCAAACACCCGCTTTACCCGTTAAGCGCCCATGCACGTCGGCCATAAAAGCGGCCGCTTGTTCGTGCCGAACGGTAATAAACGTTATATTGCTGTCGCGCAGTGCGTCCATGACATCCAGATTCTCTTCACCGGGGATGCCAAATATTTTTTCAACGCCTTCATTTTCGAGACAGCGTATGAATAATTCTGCGGCGGTACTCATGTTGATTCTCCTTTAGGCTTCAAGGATGTTATTCACCAGCCCACAGGTAAAATTGTTTGGCTAAAGTTTTTATTTCTTCGTGAATTTCGTGATGAAAATAATCTATGGCCAGGCACCGTTACGGTTTATTCACCCAAACAGAATGGATATTGACAAACTCACGTATTCCGAAGATGGATAATTCCCGTCCATAACCGGAATGGCGGATGCCACCAAACGGCATTCGAGGATCCGACTTGGACATGTCGTTAACAAAAGCGGCGCCAGATTCTATTTGCTCCGCAGCGATACGTTCGCCACGCGCAAGATCCCGGGTCCAGACTGAACCTCCGAGTCCAAACTCGGTATCGTTTGCGACTTGAATTGCTTCTTCTTCATCGGCAACATGGATCAGTGTCGCCACCGGCCCGAACAATTCTTCCGACCAGGCCGCCATGCCCGGTTTGACATCTGCCAGTATGGTTGCAGGGTAAAATGCACCGTCACCTTCAGGTATCTCACCCCCGATTAATACCTTCGCTCCATCAGCAACGGTTCGTTGAACTTGTTCGGCTAGGCCATCGCGCAGATCTACTCTCGCCATGGGCCCTATATAAATACCTTCTTCGGCAGGATCACCCATTTTGAGCTGACTGACCGCTGCAACGAATTTATCTTTAAATTCATTGTAGACCGCCTCTACAATAATAAATCGCTTGGCGGCAATGCAGCTTTGACCACTGTTCTGGAATCGGGCGATGATGCCTGTCTCGACGGCTTTATCGATATCGGCATCTTCAAGCACAATAAAAGGATCAGAACCACCGAGTTCCAACACGCATTTTTTAAGCGCCTTGCCCGCTTCGGCGGCGACGGCACGGCCCGCATTGACACTGGCGGTAATGGTCACGGCAGCGACGTGTGGGTCGTGCAGCACTCGGGTGGTTTCAGGAATGTCGATCAATAGTGTGCGAAACAGGTGTTCTGGAAACCCTGCATCACGAAATACAGATTCGATGGCCAAGCTACAGCCGAAGACGTTAGGCGCGTGCTTAAGGACGCAGCCATTACCGGCCATCAACCCAGGAGCGGCAAAACGAAATACCTGCCAAAAAGGGAAGTTCCAAGGCATGATTGCGAGGATAATACCCAGTGGTTGATAGTTTACAAAACTATGATGGGCTTCAGTTTGGATATCTTCCGGTGCTAGAAAGCGTTCGGATTCTTCCGCGTAAAATCGACAACCCCAAGCACATTTCTCGATTTCAGCGATTCCTTGAGAGGTGATTTTACCCATTTCATCGGTCATTAACTGGGCGTATTTTTCTTTGTTGGTTAGTAAAATATCACTTGCCTTGAGCAGTAAACGTGCGCGCTCTTGGAAGGAGACATTACGCCAAGTCTGTTGTGCTTCTTGTGCGTTTGCTAGTGCTTTCTGCACCGTTTCACGGGGCATTTCCGAGTATTCGGCAATGACATTACCGGTGGTTGGATTAATACTTTTGAACATAGTAAAGCTCGCTTTATTAGTTTTCTGCCGAGACTTCTGCAGCATGACCTTGATTCATTACGCTTAATTAGAAAAAGTGGATGCGTGGAGCTATGAACAAATAGCTTCGTTTCGTTCGGGACCTCAGTCCAGTGGAGGGGTAAAAGTAAAACTTTTTCGATGGGAATATGTCAGCTCATATTTATCGATAAACAACAGCTCTTGATTGTTTTTAGTGACTACTTCAACGTTATGTCCTAACGTATGGCATGCAGATTTAAATTCAGTAATAACAGCCGCTTGACCGGGGGTTACTTTCAGTATTTCGTTATTTTTAATTGCAGAATATGCAATGGGCAGGCGACCTGATCAATACTGATTTGTTTATGGAAATCCTTATCCGTAGTACTCATAGGCTATCTCACTAATCCCTGAAGTTATCAAATTGGAGAGGCATGGAGAGCTCTTCGTTCTTAAGCATCGCGATCACCTGTTGCAGGTCGTCACGTTTTTTACCGGTAATACGGACTTTCTCACCCTGAATTGCAGATTGTACCTTGAGTTTTTTCGCTTTAACTAACTTGACGATATCTTTAGCGAGCGGAGAGTCAAGCCCTTGCTTTAGCGTTACGACTTGAGTGGCTGTTTTGCCATTACTTTGGGGGTCGTCTATCGCCATACAGCTGATATCGACACCGCGTTTGGTGAGTTTATTTTGCAATATATCGAGCATTTGTTGGAGCTGGAAAGGTGCCTCGGCATGCAGGGTAATAATATTTTCATTTTGTTCAAATTTTGCACCGGTACCTTTAAAGTCAAACCGCGTGGATACTTCTCTATTGGCTTGATCTAAGGCATTGGTAGCTTCGTGTAAATCAAATTCGGAAACGATGTCAAATGAAGGCATAAGGCTGTCTCTGGGTATTCAGATTTAAGGCGGTTGGTTTACAATTCTCGGATAGATTTGAGAGTACCTTTTACGGCATTTCGAGTGATTCTTGAAAATCATCCTCCGTGTTTTCTACCGGCTCAGTGGCTTCCAGCATCTCAAGCAAGTTGATAGCGACGCTGACAAAATCAGTATCGGTTACGAGTCCTACCAGCGTACTGTCTTCTACCACTGGCAGGCAGCCGTGTTTGTGCTGTTGCAGGAAGAGGGCGGCCTGACGCAAATCAGTATCTTTGTTTACGGTGTCGAGTTTGGTGATCATAATAGCATTCAGCGGCGTACTCATTTCCTGTTGTTTATTTGCACTGCCGGGTGAGGTAGCGGCAAGGATATCTCGCTGTGTGACAAGCCCAAGCAACTGGTTTTTGCTGCCAACGATGGGAATATGCCGAATTTTTTTGCTTTTCATCAGCTCAACGGCATCCTGAAGGGTATTGTCTGCTTTCAAGGTATGCAGATCAGACACCATAATTTCGTTAAGGGTTAGCATGTTTGTACTCCTACTCATGATTAAGGCTTATGGAGCCTATTTTGCGCCTTTATGCGCAGGGTTTGAAGCCATTGATTGCTGATGTCTTCACGGGTAGGATGTTGAACTTCTCGGTCTGAACCCCCTAACGACAACACGTATGTTTTGAGGAGTGACGTGCAGTATAGGCTTGAGATAGGGGGCTGGATGCGCTTGATTTTGGTGAGTTACTTTCTAACAATCCCTACCACCATTCCAATCTCAATGTCGCTTGAAGCTGAAGCGGTTAGTTTGCTACGCATTACAATCATTTCACCATTGGCAGAGACATAACCTTCAAATTCAAGTATTCCTTCTCCCGTTTCAATACCGGCCATTTTGAGCAGGCCATTTTCTTCAAGCACAAAAGAGAGGCTGGGGTAGTTACTGGGGGTTGTTACAAGATTCACATCACCACCGGCAAAAGGTAAAAGGGATTTTTGTACAACAATGTCGTTTAGGCTGACGGTATTGTCAGGATTAAAGTGCATTTCTCCCGAGGTTATCGCACCGAGTTGGAGGCCTTGATCTGATAGACCTGTCGTCATGGAGAGTAAGTGATAGGTTTGTCCTGTTAGGTTTGGAACGCTGCTTGGAAGTTGAAGCGCAATGGATAACCCTGATCCCTTTTCTGAATCGCCGAGATGGTACGCGGGCGTTTGACCAAAGTAGATTAGCACGCTCGCGTTTTGATTAACGAAACCACGCACCTTGTTGTCGGTGCCTATTACGCTTCCCATAGAATCTAAGCTAAAACCGGTGGCGTCGTGCAGTGAAACGTCTTCTAAAACACTAATATGCCCCCCTGCCGAGCGCAATATGGAAATTTGATTCGAGCGGGACTCGGTGATTTGCATGTCATCGGAGATGGCCTTTTCGCTTACGACACTGAGAAATTTAAGCGTTTCTCCAAGATTGGACTCAATGCTGATAAATCCATAGTCACCTAATAAATCACCCGCGCTAACTTGAGTGGTTTTTTTGCTAGCGAGTATGAGTCCAGAATAATAATCCATGACCTTTGTACTGATCGTTGAATTTGATGATTCGACGTGTTTATCTTCTGGGCTGATTTGCCCTGCGTATAGGCCCATATCTCCGATAGGAAAAAGCTGTAGCGTCTCAGCCGAATGTCCATTCGTTTTATCGGGATGCGCAACAAAGATTGAATCCTCAGCCGCTGTTCGGCTAGAGCCGTATAGATTGAAATCAGAATTGTGATTTGAACTTGAACTTGAACTCGAGGCACCTTCCGAAGTGTTAGTCTCCGTTATTGTAGAATCTCCCGCCGCCTCAGCGTTTGCGCTGGAGCTGGAAGAGCCGTCAGGGCTGGTGGAATTTGAGCTGCAGGAAGACGGCCCCTCACCGATGTTTAGGCAACTATCTGATCTGGAAGATGAGGTTGCAGTGAGATTTACGGCATCGCTCGATGAGGCGCTGCTAGGCTTTTGTCGTGCAATATCGCCCAACTCGCTGGAGGCTTTGAATTGCCCGCGATTAGTTTGAGTTGATTCGGAATCAATACGATGGCTGAAAATACCAAAATGTAGGCCCGCCAGCTTTTCAGGTGTTACTTCGGATGAGTCTGTTTCAACAGCCGTGTTGGGAGTGGTATTGGAGCTTCCGCTGCATCCGGCTAAGATCCCAAGCAGGCAATATAACCCCGCGAGTAGATGAAGCCTAAGAGTATGTTTGATCGCTAAGGTTTTCATTTGTTCCTCCTGTCTGATGCTTTAAAATAGTGGAGTCTCAAGTAATAAAAATTAAGCAAGACAACCTCTTGCATCAATCAAGGAGGTTTCTCCATAATCCGACTTTAGAGCTTAAACAGCGTTAAAACGGTGTTTTCTCTGTACTTATAATTAATTGTAGTCTATAAAAATAAGGTGGAAACTAAACTTTAGTATTAAGTAAATAGGCTTAGTTGCGATTTAAAAGACCAATTATATCCGTTATCTCAGCCATAAGACGTAGTATCAAATGATGGAGCAATGAAACAGGAGAGCTTGGGAATGCGTAAATATCGAAGCTTGGATTCGATCGCATGGAGCAAAGATAAAGACGTACGGACCTCAGGACGAAGGCCCACTGCTGAGGAAGGACTCGCAGTTGATAGGAAAATTGGTTTAGGTTTAATTGATTCGAGACAATTGATGCGTTGCAGCATTTCTGATTTGCTGGGCCGTTATGGCCCGGAATTTTCTGTCCTGCCGTATTCGAGTTGTCATAATTTGATTAACAGCTCCGCAGATGAAAAAGCATGTCTCGGCTTGCTCATTCTGGATTTGGATGGAGCGTCTGTTGATAGTCCTGAAATCCAGGAAGATATTGATGCTTTGCATCAGGAGTTCCCTGGCGTTCCTCTTGTTTTGCTTTCCGACCACATGGGTGTGAACTGCTCAGTTGAAGCGCTGTGTAGTAAAGTTAGCGGATATGTCACCACTAATTTATCGCCTCTTGTTGCAATTGCGGCTATAAGGTTGGTGTATGCAGGGGGAAAGTATTTTCCCGCCGAAGTCATATCCAATTCTGCCCAACAAAAAAAATTATTACCCCAAAATGAGCATGAGAAACCTGCTGTTGATGGGCTAACCTCGCGTCAATATGAAGTGTTCAAGGAGCTTAAGGAAGGCAAATCTAATAAGCTTATTGCCTATGAACTGGGTGTTCAGGAAAGCACCGTAAAGGTTCACGTCAGGGAGATAATGAAAAAGTTGCATGCAACGAATCGTACTCATGCAGTGTTTTTAGCGTCCAAGCTTTATGCGCCAGAGTCGCTCGGTTAGTTGCATGCTTCGCAGGTTACGGATGCGTAAATTATAGCGAACTACGCAACGCAGCTACTGAGTGAACTTACTCAATATTCTATTGCTAATGGAAATTGGGGAGCCACTTCAGTTTCACCAAAGGACTGGGAGCTACAAGGTTGGGATGGGGAAAGTTGGAAAACAGTCGATATTCGATCAAATGAGACTAACTGGGAAATTTCGGAAACAGGAAATATACAGTATCTTCACCCGGTAGTTATAGTAAATATCGACTTAGTTTTTCTGAAGAAAATATTTTAGGGGGCAGGGATTCAACTTGTCGTTATCGCCGATATTTTATTCGAGTCCTGTCATTAATATATACATTTGTGCTGCAGCGATAATATTTCCCATAACATTACTATCGCTGCTCATAGGTGTTTGGGATTAATTTATTGAAATATTAGAAAGTTACACAAGGCTCCTTTAAAACGCGTTGAATTTTTGTGAAAGAAACTCACTGAGTTTATCGGTAAAATTGGCAGCGCAGAGTCTTCAGTATGTTATCGGGTGATCGGGGTTCTGATCCAGGCAAAGAGTTGTCCAGTGTCGACGAATCTCCTCATGCCCGCGATCGGTTTTCTGTGACTCGATATTCTCATAATATCGATCAATAAGGGGTCTTTGTTACGTTCCAGTCGAGGGTCTTCTAGCGCGCTAAAGTACTCAGCGGTAAAAGAGGTAGGTGGGTGTTGGCTTATGATCTGGGAACGCATCACGAAAGACATCAACATTCTAAATGAAGATTGATTTATATCCCATTGTTAATTAATATCTTTAATTGCGTTTTCCCTGCGTGTAGAAGTAACTGCCGAGCGGGACTGTTGCAAGGAATTGCAACGCAGCCATGGGACGAACTCGAGCGTGCAATGACGCCTAAAATCTAAGCGTGATGGGTATAACCCAGAGGCAATGCTATAGTCCACGCTACAAAACAAAGATTAAGGAGCTTTCCTTGTGTTAGATAAATCACCTAAAGAGCCGGAGTGGTTGTCATGGTTTTATGTTGCGGCAGGCGTTCTGATGATTTTCTTCACCATTCCTTTTGCACGTGCGTTTCGCAAAATTATTTCAGAAAATATTGGCTCGAATTTTTTCCTTTACATCACCGCTGCAGTGGCGCTGGTCGTAGGAATCATAGCATTCCGTAATCTGCAAAAGAGAAAGCTTTCGCTCAACGCTCACCTATCGTTATTCGCAATAATTGCCGCTTTTCTATCCTACATATATAGCCTTAGAGATATGCCAGAAGAGGCCATTCACATTGCCGAGTATGGGATGGTCAGTGTTTTGGTTTATCGTGCGTTAGCACATCGTGTCCACGATTTTAGTATCTATATACTTGCGACCCTAGTCGTCGGAGTGATTGGTATATTCGATGAATACATTCAATGGGTCACACCTTCACGCGTTTTTGATTTGCGAGATATAAGGACCAACATCATCTCGGGTGGATTAGCTCAACTTGCTATCGCCGCTGGACTGAGACCCGGCATTATATCCGGCATGCCCAAGGCTAAAAGCTGGGGCCGCCTCAGTTATTTTTTGGCAGCCGGTATTTTTATTTTAGCGCTGGGATTCATGAATACGCCACAGCATATCGCCTGGTACGCTAACAAAATTCCAGCATTGCAGTTTTTAATGGAGAATGACAGCATGATGGTCGAATACGGCTATCGATATAATGACCCTGAGATCGGCATTTTTAGATCCCGATTTCCCCCACAAGAATTGAAGCAGATTGACCCACAACGAGGCACTGAGGTAGCCAGCATCTTGGATCAATATATCCGTGGCGAAGGTTATGGACCGTTTCTGGAGATCTATAGCGTACCTCGAGATGCCTACACACACGAAGCTGGCGTGCATCTTTTTCGGCGCGAATATTACATAGACAGAGCGCGTGAAAGTGATAAAAAACGAGGTGAAAATTATGACATTTCATTTCGAGAGAATAGAATTCTAGAAAAATATTTCTCCAGCGCATTACAGAACTCCCAACACCGCTGGACACCAAAGATAGAGCTTGAGGTGAAAAACAACGCTCAGCAGAACGATAAATACGAGAGCGCCGTTAGTAAGGGTGTTATTACGCAGTTTAGTGAGCGCCAAGTCATCACTTTTTCTACCATTGCGATCATGGTGTTACTTTTTATGGGCATTCGCTTAAACAGGTCTGCTAGAAAGGAAAATTAGAAAACTAATGAAATCACTATTACAAAACTCTTTGACAATTGCCTTCCTACTAGCATCATCAATGACGGCGGTTTATTCAGACCAGACCAAGTCACCCTGGAGCGTCATGCTGATCACGGTTGACAATCTTCGCCCGGATCACATGTCGCTTTATGGGTACGAAAAAGACACCACACCTTACCTGAAAAAATTTGCTGAGGAGTCTGCTGTTTTTAATAATGCATTTTCCACTTCCGCATGGACAGCGCCAGGCATGGTTTCGATATTCACGGGCTACTATCCGCCGGTGCATGCACAACATGGTCGTTTCAGTTTCTATGATGAGGAAATGACCGCACCCTTTCGGATCCTTGCGAATCAGGGTTATGAAATTCTAGGAGAAGCTATCGACGGTGCAAGTCACGGGGGGTTTGGTTTCCAAGAACGTCTTGGAGTGTGGTGGAAAAAAGAGCCTCTTCTGGAAAGTTTTATTGAAGAAAGAATAGGTAATAAAGAGCCCTTTTTCGCCTGGGCACATTTAACAGATGTTCATTTGCCCTATACGACATCTGAAGAAAACGCGAAACGCTTTGGTGCGAACGGCCGAACCAGCAAAGCGATTGATGCGGTGGGGAATTATAGAGTTATCCTACGCAGACCTGAACGGGTAGACGTTAAATTAGATCATCCAGGAAAGATCGAATTTGACGAAAAGGATATTCCTATCGTTCAAGCGTTATACGATGGTGAAGTTGCCGATGTGGACGAGCGGCTGCGTAAAAACTTAGAGAGAATGCGTGAAACCGGGCTTCTCGATCACACGATTGTAATTATTGCCGCCGATCATGGTGAGGAGCTGTTTGATCATGGCTGGGTGGGCCATGCATCGACGGGCTACGATGGAAAGCTCTACGACGAGCTAATTCGAATTCCCATGATTATCCGTTTACCTGATCAATCGCTAACCGGGAAATTCAGCGCTATGGTTCAAGGTGTCGATGTCATGCCGACGGTTTTCGATCTGCTCGGTATCGACTCTAAGGGTATGCAGCCCCAGATGCAGGGGAAATCATTTTTACCTATTATAAAAGGTGAGAAAGATAAAATTCGTGACTATGTATTCAACCAAACCACCTTCAAAGGCTGGACGACCCCAAAAGAAGAAATGACCACGCGTATCGTGTCCGTGCGGAGTGAGGATAAAAAACTGATCTGGATCCCCACTGAGGAAGGAACCCGACTAGAAGCTTATGACCTTCAGCAGGATCCAGACGAGCTAACCAATATTTATCTTGCCAGAGCAGAAGAGTTTCAGCCACTTGAAAAGGCACGTGATGAGTGGACGGCCGACAACCAATCAAGATCTGCCACTCTAGTACAGGGCGCTGCCGAAAAACGCATAGAAAATATTGCCACAGCGGTACTGGGCGACACTGGAATAGCTGGGGCAATTGAAAACTGGACGGCGATACGAACCATGGAAGAAACCTGGAGACTGGAGCCTGATAACTTTTACCAACTCGAGCCTAACGCGGCGCATTGGCAGGAAATCAAGCACAAGGCGGAACGCATGGTGGGTGAGGCAATGATATGCCAGTCAAAAGGTAAAGTCGTTCGCACAAAGAATTTGACACAGCCACGGGATGTCGATAGCTGGTATTGTGATTTATAAATAACGCCATAAATAGTAGCATCCACCCAACTTCATGAGCATCCTGTCGTTCCGGCAGGATGCCGGAACCCAGTTCACAAGGAAGTGAGTTACCACAGTGGTATCCTTCCCCAGCATTTAAATTCTGGCTTCCATACCAAAGTGGTAAAGTCCACTCGAAATAGACTGATGCAGATACTTTGGGACCAAAATAGATAAATGAGCACTCCAGCCGAACAAAATTCAACCACCGCAGGATTTAAGTCTGGCTTATCTCTCTATATCCAGCCCAGGCTCTTAATTATTTTTGTGATGGGATTTGCCAGCGGTTTACCTCTCGCGCTATCGAGTGCCACACTGTTCTTTTGGTTAGCAGAATCTGGGGTCACGCTGGCGGCCATCGGACTCTTTGCATTAGTGGGCACACCCTACAATCTTAAATTTCTTTGGGCACCGTTTATTGACCGAATCCCACTGCCGATATTGACCCGATTATTAGGTCGGCGTCGATCCTGGATGCTGGTGATCCAAGTTGGCTTGATGGTGTCGATTGCGCTTCTGGGATTTAGCCAACCCGAGGTTACCCCCGTGCTGACCGCGGTATCTGCGTTGGCGGTGGCTTTCTTTTCCGCTAGTCAGGATATTGTTATTGATGCTTATCGAATCGAAATTTTGGATTCTGATGAACAGGGAGCCGGTGCCGCGATGACTCAAGCAGGGTATCGATTAGGCGCAATTCTCGCAGGTGCAGGCGCATTATTTTTAGCTGAAGAGCTTGACTGGTCATTGGTATACGCCGTGATGGCAGCACTGGTCTTAGTCGGCATGGCGGCAGCGGTATTCGCACCCGATCCGGAAAAACGAAACCCAGCACTGGCGAATGCACATGCAACAAGTGGATTACGTTCCATGGTCATTGATCCCTTTATCGAATTTTTCCAGCGCAACAACATTGCGACAGCCGTTATCATTCTAAGTTTTATTCTTTTATTCAAATTAGGCGACGCCTATGCCGGTGTGATGGCCTACCCGTTCTACTATGAAATGGGTTTTAGTAAATCTGAAGTGGCCACGGTGAGTAAACTGTTTGGTGTCATCGCAACAGTCCTCGGGGTTTTTGTCGGAGGCGTAATCGTAAAACGTTACGGCATTATGAAAAGCCTGCTGGGCTGCGGTATATTACAAATGCTATCAAACCTAATGTACGCAGCACAGGCCGTTGCCGGCCATGATGTGCAGTTTCTCTACTTCACCATTGGAATCGAAAATCTATCCGGCGGCATGGGTTCTTCCGCCTTCGTCGCCTACTTGTCCGCGTTGTGCAATACTTCTTATACCGGAACGCAATTCGCTTTATTCACTTCGTTTATGGCATTTGGACGAACGCTATTATCGGCATCAAGCGGTTGGGTGGTTGAGATGACAGGCTGGTTCGACTTCTTCTTAATATCCACCATTGTGGCGCTCCCAGGGCTGCTATTGCTTGTCTGGATGATGCGTAATCTGCCAATGATGATGCAGCAGGCAAACAAATCGAGTTGACCTTAGGAGCGTGCGTGGAATCACTTCGACAACGATAACGCAGGATTATTGTTTCAGACGGGATGATCTCAGGAGACGCATCGTCATATGGCTCTCCTCACATAAGGGCCTGTCCCAAAATAACGTAAACATCTCGCGGGTCTTTTGTCCTGTCCGCTGCGTTACGGCAAGGGTTGCATACCATGAGTATGCGGCCCTTTTCGTGCCTTGCGGACAAACCAAAATCCGCCGCGATACACTCAAGTTATTTTGGGACAGGCCCTTAGCCGTTTCAGAACCGGCATGATATGCCAAATACGTTATGCATTGCGGCAATTTAATACTCGTGGCTATTCGGCTATTATTGAGCCTCTGATTCTACCGAGCCTTCCAGAGCCTCACCTTCCTCTTCAGGTAGAGGTTCATTTTTAATACTGACTGTAGCCTCAACACTTTGCTCCTGAACCCCACTGTCGGCGTCCTCCTCGAGCGTCTTTTCCTTCGCTTTCGAGATCTTTTGATAGACCCTTCCTGACAAACCATCAAGGACCTCTGAAAAGCTCCATGCAACAGCCTGATTGGGCTCTGCAATACGAGAAGGCGTCCCCGCATGGGCAGAACTAATAAGCGATATATTAATTGGAATGCTAGAAACGATGAGTGAATTTTGCCCTGCGGCTACACCCTGAGCGGTGATCAACGAGGTGATAAGCGCAGGTGCTACAATTCCAAGTTCGAATAATTTAAATGACTTAGTCTCATCTTCGTGCAAATATGCCACCACACCTCCAACAATGAATAACACTACATAGCGGATAGCGAACCCAATGATATTCCCGGTCGTTAAATTGGACTCACTATCCAATAGAGCTCCCAAATCAATCGCCAGCAAAGAGACTAAAACGGGCATCAATGCGCCCCCTCCCCCTAATAAAAAGCGCCGCTGTGGTGTCATGTCCCTTCCTCCAATTCCGTCTAAGCTTTTGCCGCCCAAAGGCCGTCATCAAAAAAACACATCCTTTTCACGCTACGCGAATTGATAGACTTCGAATAGGGTTCGTACTTATGACTATAGTATGAAATTAACGAATGTGCCTAAGTCAATGCTAGTATTTCGATTTATTAGCGATTGCTTATTTTTAAAAGCGTGAAACTTCAGCTTAAGAAGTGAGTTTCTAAAACCAGCCTTTTCACTGAATCTACTGATGTGGGATCAAATAACATGAAATCTTTTTTCCTTATTGTCCTGATTGTGTTTATCAGCGCCAGTGCGTTTGCCGATTCCAAATACCCTAAAATCAAACTTGACAACGGTATAATCCAGGTTTCAATTTATCTGCCGGATGCCACCCGTGGATACTACCGCGGTACCCGTTTTGACTGGTCAGGTATTATCGAGCGTGTCGACTATGCTGGACATCGTTTTTACGCCCCTTTGCACACGCAACATGATCCAACAGGACATGACCATGTCAGTGGTCCCACCGAAGAATTTGCAATGTTCAATCCGATGGGGTTTGGCGAGGCCAAAGTAGGGGAGACCTTCGTCAAAATTGGGGTTGGGCTACTGGAGAAAGGTGCGAATAATAAGTATGAATTTCATGGCGAATACAAGATTGTTCGTGCTGGCGAGTGGGATATTAAGTATGGATCAGATTGGGTGAGTTTTGTACAGAATTTACAGGGTGAGCGCGGCTGGGCTTACCGTTATCGAAAAACTATCCGACTACAGCCCGGTCGTCCCGAGCTGATCATCGAGCATCAGCTTGAGAATAGCGGTAAAAAAACCATCGGCATTACTCACTACAATCATAATTTCACCCTCATTGATAATGTTCCCTATGGCCCGGATTACAATGTCGAATTTCCGTTTACAACGGATGAACCGATTCCAGTGAACAATCTTGCTTGGTTCCGTAATCATCAAATTGTGGTTGATGAGCCACTGCAGCAGAAATCGTTAAAGATCCTGCTGTTCGAAGGTGAAGACCCAGGCAGTTATAACGCTGCTCGGGTGCGTAACAACAAAACCGGAGCTGCAGTTGAGTTTAGAGGTGATGCACGGATTACTCGTATGGCATTCTGGGCGGTTGATCGCGCCGCTTGTCCCGAGCCTTTCATTCAAATTAACCTAACTCCGGGAACAACCCAGGAGTGGTCAAGCCACTATCGATTTAGTGCAGATGCTTATTAAACCCTCATACCTTATTAATTCAAGGTCTGCGCAAGAACACAGCATGGTCTTCAATCTTTGTTTCGAGGGTCTGTGTGCCGCTTTTGTTTGGCCCCGGTGCCTGCTGTTTCTGACTGCCTTTTCTTTTGTGTCGCCTTAAACCTTTTTCTAGTGATTGCAGAGACCTCTGTCGTAACGTTAGCATTATTGCGGTTTTTATGAGGATCCAAAGGACAAGCCGCAGAAACTCTTCCCGATGGCACAATACAGGTGATTGATGTAGCCTGGTGAATCAGATTACTCCGACGGACTAAAATATTTATGCCCACAAGCCTGCTAGTCTCCGTTGCTCAGTATTCGTCACCGGGGCGCAAGAATCAAAATGAAGATTGTTGTGGCGTTCAGATTCCTCTTGAGCCTTTACTGAAGACAAAGGGTGTCGCCATCGCAATCGCTGATGGTATGAGTGGGTCTGATGCGGGTGGAGAGGCAAGTCACGCAGCCGTGCGCGGTTTTCTAAATGATTATTACAGTACGCCTGAATCTTGGACGGTAAAAAAGTCTGTGAGTAAAATACTCTCGTCCATTAATCAGTGGCTATACCGTCATGGGCAGCATGATTACCAATCCGCTAAGGGTATGGTAACCACGTTCAGCGCTTTGATTGTTAAATCAACAACCGCTTATTTATTTCATATTGGTGACTGCCGCATTTCCCTTTTGCGTAAGGGTGTATTTTCCAGTGAGACGCAAGAACATCGCATTGTGATTTCAGGTGATAGGGAATATTTGAGTCGTGCTATGGGTATTGGGAGCCATCTGGAAATTGATTACAAAACACTGGCGGTGGAAGAAGGTGATATTTTTGTCATCACAACGGATGGTGTACATGATTTCGTGGCTTCAAAAGATATTGTCCATATCGTAAATAAAAACTTAGATAATCTTGACCAGTCTGCAGCTTCCATCGGTGAGCTGGCCTACGCTAAACAAAGCAATGACAATATAAGCTGCCAGATCTTGCAAATTAAACGGCTAGGGGACTCAGATGAAAACGCGTTTTTTCAACAGCTAACATCACTACCCTTTCCACCTGAGCTTGCGCCAGGCATGATTCTGGATGGTTATAAGATTCTAAGGGAAATTCACGCGACTAAACATATACAAGTTTACCTCGCGCTGGATACAGATTCTGATAAGGAAGTTGTATTAAAGACGCCTTCTGTCAATTTTGAAGATGACCCTGTTTATATTGATATGTTTGTGCACGAAGAATGGATTGGAAAGCGTATTCAAAGTCCTCATGTTATGAAGGTTTGTGAAGCACAACGCAAGCGTAACTTTTTATACTACGTTGCTGAATACCTTGCTGGTCAAACATTGCGACAATGGATGGATGATCACCCGCAACCCAAATTAACAGATGTTAGAGCGATCATCGGACAACTTATTATTGGGCTGCGCGCCTTTCATCGGCTGGACATGGTGCACCAAGACCTTAAGCCCGAAAATATAATCATTGATCGTCATAACACGGTTAAAATTATAGATTTTGGATCAACAAAAATTGCAGGTTTAGAAGAAATAAACACTCCGATAGATAGGAGCGGTTTGGTGGGGACGGTGGATTTTATTGCGCCAGAATATTTTTTTGGGGCACGAGGTAGTAATCAATCTGATATTTATTCGCTCGGTGTAATCACCTATCAAATGTTAACTGGGAAGTTACCTTTCGGCAAACCCTTAACCGAGAAAAGAGTAAAATCAGGAAAGCTACAGTATGTTTTTGCCGCACAACTGACTGCTAACGTTCCAGATTGGGTTGATGCCGCGCTTAAAAAGTCTGTTCACCCAAATCCTGAAAAACGCTATTCGCTTTTATCAGAGTTTTTTCATGACATAACAGTTCCCAATGCTACTTTATTAGACAGAGAATCCATTCCTCTCATTGATAGGAATCCACTCGTGTTTTGGCGCGGAATGTCCTTATTACTGTTTTTGCTCAATTTATTACTGGTTTATTTTTTATATTAGGGTTGCTACGAACAGATCTATGGCACTACTTATTAGACGGGTTCACAAAATCATAAACAAATAGTGATCTAAAGACGCTTTTAAGCGAAATATTAAGGTTTAGTCTGTAATATGGGTACGCATATCACCGTAAGGGAGAAAACCATGGATTGGAAAGTGCAAATGGACGAGCACATTCATACGGGCGAGGAAATTGCATTACGCCTACAAAATAAATTGCAGTACTGGTACATAAAAAATGGCCGTATACAGCGCAAGTACTGTACATCAGGCTGGAATGAAACATTACTCGTTATTGATACTGTAGCTCAGCTGGCAAAGGCTACGTTACATGACCCTGACCTGACAGCGTCTGGTGCCTTTGTGACCGTCAAATTGAAGACTCACTCTGCAAAAGGCATTACCAATAAGGACTTCGAGTTAGCCTATAAAATCGAAGAGGCGGTTATCGCGTACCCAGGCGATCAAGGTAGTGTGCTAGATATAGCACCCGCTCCAGGAGAGCTTCATTTCGGCACTGTGAACGCACAAAGAACTACGCTATCTGTAATTTCGTAGGGTATTTACTTTTCGTTGTTGTCTAGAACCTCATGTTTTCTATCACAAGCTTGCAATAGTGCAAACTTTTGGTTCCACTGAGACTACAAATCGCGCCCGAAGTTGCTCTGCCCCTTGATTTGACGCATTTCAGGGTTGATTTGAGCAATTATTCTTAATTTAAACTATTCGTGTACACCGCCCGCATAAGTATTGGCAGGTCTCGATAACGAAATACGGCTAATATTTAGGGCAAGATGAAAGCTCACCGCCAATACTTCCGCAGCAATTAATATCATTGAAAAACCCCTGCTATTACAGCGCTTTGTAATTCAGCCATTCGTTAAAAGATGTGTACTACAAGTGAGACATTCTTGAGTGCGAGAGATGAGTATACTAAAGCATAAGTTGGCGGCTATACTCAGCACGATTAGTTTTTAGGCATTAAGTGTGCGCTCTGCAGCAATGGCGTAATATAGCTACATGGAGCCTTGTCCAACGCGAAATGAGTCTGAAGCAAGCCTAATCTAGCTGAAAATCGTTCATGATCAAGCAATGAATCCGAAAACCTAAACATGATGGGTATAGAGACCTGTAAACCTATATTTCTTACTTCCGAATTACTCAGCAAAAACGGCACTCGCAAGGATTTGAATGAGTGATTAAAAAAGAACTTCCTTATTTTAAAGAAAGCGCAGACTTATTCGAGTCTATCTCGGATAGGCATTGGGCGGTAATGCTAGATAGTGGCCCTAAAGAAAACCGCTGTGGCCGCTATGATATTCTCACGGCCGATCCATTCGTCACTCTCGTAACCCGTGGTGATAACACGGAAGTGGTTTCAGGTAAGACTCATTTTTCGTCAACGGCTGATCCATTTTTCCTGCTTAGAGAAAAGCTTAGGCCTGTTGAAACGATAGATTCTGAATTGCCGTTTTCGGGTGGGGCAATCGGCTATTTTGGTTACGATCTTGGTCGACGTATCGAAAACCTACCTATTATCGCGGAAGATGACGAAGCCTTACCGGAAATGGCGATTGGTATTTATGATTGGGCGTTGGTAGTTGATCATGATAATAGCCGTAGTTGGTTAGTGTCGGCAGGCCGAAATCCAAAAACAAAAACGCATTGGGCTGCATTAATCACCCTCTTTAGCAAAATTTCAAAACCGATAAAACGCACTAAATTCCACGTCACGGAGAAGGTAAAATCCAGCTTGAGTTATGGCCAATACGCGAACGCATTTCAGCGTATTCAAGATTACATTGGCAATGGTGACTGCTATCAAGTTAATTTTGCCCAGCGTTTCCAAATCGCTTGCGAAGGCGATCCTTGGTTGGCTTATCGCCAATTACGCAAGATTAATCCCGCGCCATTCTCCGCGTATTTAAACCTACCTTTTGTACAAGCGATAAGTGCTTCGCCAGAACGTTTTCTGAGTGTGAATAATGGCTGCGTTATTACCCAACCAATCAAAGGTACCCGCCCAAGATCGGCTGAGCCGGGAGCGGATTGGATGCTCGCACATTCGTTACTGAGTAGCGTTAAGGATCGCGCTGAAAATGTCATGATTGTCGATCTACTCCGCAATGATCTCAGTAAAAATTGTAAGTTGAACAGTGTCAAGGTACCGAAATTATATGCCCTAGAAAGTTTTGCCTCGGTACATCATCTCGTAACAACGGTCATTGGGGACTTGAAGGTGGGGCGGGATGCTTTGGATTTACTGCGAGACTGTTTTCCCGGTGGTTCAATTACGGGGGCTCCTAAAATACGTGCGATGGAAATTATCGAAGAGCTAGAGCCGCAGCGACGTGGTGTTTACTGCGGTTCCATCGCCTATCTTAGCTTTGATGGGCGTATGGACAGTAACATTGTCATTCGTACAATGACCCATCGTGCAGGCCAAATACGTTTTTGGGCTGGGGGAGGCATCACCACCGAATCGACCTTGGATGGAGAGTACCAAGAGTCTTTCGATAAGGCGGCTGCGATGCTGGAGCTACTGAACTAGATGTCCCGTGCGATTCGGAAGCCGACATAGCGATAACGTAGGTCCGGACCATCGCCATTTTGTTTTGATAATGCCAGCGCTGAGGCTTTGCTGTTCCACGCGCCACCCAGAAAAATTCGTTCGGTACACTGTTCAATTTGCGCCGCGGTTTCGTTTGTATCGATGTTCGTTGGGTCACTGCAGTTTTGCACCCATTCCCAAACATTCCCTGCGGTATCGTATAAGCCGAAAAAATTAGGCTCAAATGAGCCTACGGGAGCTGTCATCTTACCGTCCCATTCACTGCCGCAGCCACTACAATTTGCTTTGCCTTCGCCGATATTATCCCCCCACCAGTAAGTGGTTTGAGAGGAGGAAGAGGCGGCAAACATCCATTCTGTTTCGGAGGGCAAGCGATAATTTTTGCCGGTTTGTTCTGATAGCCATTGCGTGTAAGCCCTAGCATCGTACCAAGAAATATTCATGACTGGACGGTCATCCTGACCCCATCCAGAGTCCGAGGGAAGTGGGTGGCTGGTTGCATCTGTAAATTGTTTGTATTCGGCGAAAGTAACTTCGTAGCGGCCAAGGAAAAAGGCTTTGGGAGAATGGCTAATAGAGGGTGCGTTTCCCTCCGTTTTTACTTCATTATTTCTCAACAGTTTTTCAGAAATGAGGACTAGCTTTGGGCCTTTTAGTCCGCTAGATAATGTGTCTTGAACATTAGTTCTGCTATTAGAATGAGATTTTTGTTTGGCGTTGGACGATGAAGCTTTTGTGACTATTTTAGCCTGTGCAGTGTTTGGTGTTATGAAGGGGATTTGGTTTTGTTTTGAAGCGAGTTCAGCTGGTTGTGTTTTTGCACCAATCGTTGGCGTTTTTACCCATGCCCAAGCCAGAATGGATATGACCAACAGCGTTAAAAACCCCCATGTGCCTTTACTGAGAAGAGAAAATTTTGTGTTGCTACGTTTTTTATGTCTGTGGGTATTCGAGTAGTCGCGTATTTCTGACCGCAGTGTGATGAAAGTTTCGGCTTCGGCTGTAGGTGGACGAAGATTCTGCGTTGATATTCGTTCACTAGAAGCTTGCTGAGGTACAGTGTTTGTGCCAAATGTCGCGCTAAGTGTTGGAAAAAGACTTCGCAGCGCATGAATATTATCGGGGCGATCAGCAGGATTTACCTGCATTGCTTTATCAATAGCGTTAAGCAGTCTTGCTGAATACTTGTTGGCACAGAGGATATTTGCTGGCGTGAGTGGATCCCCACCTCCTGATGAATATGCGCTCACGCGTTCTAGCGCGTTTACCGGAGATCGACAGCAGACGACCGCATAGAAAGTGGCACCAAAGGCGTAGATGTCGGTCCATTGGCCTTGTCTATTAGTACCACCGCCACTGCCATATTGCTCATGGGGTGCATAACCTTGTGAAACCAATTGAGTCAACGTTTCGCTGCCTTTTTGGGGAGTAACGCGGGTCGAGCCAAAATCCAGGAGTACCGGGCTATCATCGTGGCGGATATAAATATTGCCTGGTTTTATGTCGCGATGAATAAATCCTCGTCCATGAATATATTCGAGCGCATCAAGCATCGGGTGGATGATTTTAAGTATGCGTGATTCTTCTTGAAGCTTATGCTGCCGAATTAGCACGTCGAGGCTTTCCCCTTGCTCATACTCCATCGCCATGTAGGCGGTCTCATTTGACTCAAAGACATTGTAAACCTTCACGATATTGGGATGGTTTAACTTTGCCAAAGTGCGCGCTTCGTTGAGAAAACGGCGCAAGCAATCCAAATGTGTTTCTTCAGACTCAGCGTTCAAAGCCTGAACGGAAAGGTCTTGTTTCCGGACGCTGAATTCAAGAGGAAAGTACTCTTTAACCGCGACTTGTCGATCTAAATTAGTATCCGTCGCTAAATAGGTTACACCGAAAGTTCCGCGGCCTAGAACACGCTCGATCTGATACCAGAGTAGCTGGTATCCGCGCGGTAGGGTGTTGTGAGAGGTTGATGGGGTCACAGCGTTGGGGTCATTAAATGGCACTAAAGTGACTGAGTATAGCCTAAATTATGGGTTTTATAAGGGTACTCAGTCTTGTATCTTAGCCTTTTCAGTATTCAAGGCACTGCGCTCGCGTAAGCTATTGAATCTACGGCTTTCTCTATGCAAAAAACCTTTGATCCTAACCGATTCGCCGCTGATGCAAGGAAGTGCCTGAATCAATTGAAAGCTGAGATTTAATTTTCTATCCTCCTTTATCTAGAGATTCAGAAATTAGTATTGGAGTGTTCGTATGAGGTTGGTGACTCGCTCAGATTTTGATGGTTTAGGCTGTGCTGCGGTTCTAAAAGAAATTGGTAAAATTGACGATATAAAATTTGTTCATCCTAAGGATATTCAAGATGGGAAAATTGATATCGATTCCAATGATATTTTAGCTAATATTCCTTATGTTAAAGGGTGTGGAATGTGGTTTGATCATCATTCCAGTGAGGAAGAACGACGTGAGTATGATCAGTTTGAAGGCGAGAGTGACCCCGAGGCCCCTAGCGCCGCTAGAGTTGTTTACGAATATTTTGGCGGTAAAGAAAAATTCAACAATAACCATCTTGATAATTTGGTGCACGCGGTTGATAAAGCAGATGCCGCAGCGTTCACCAAAGAAGAAATCCTTGACCCGACAGGATGGGTGTTACTCTCTTTTGTCATGGATCCCAGAACTGGTTTGGGACGCTATCATGACTATCGAATCAGTAACTATGCGTTAATGATGGACATGATTGATTACTGCCGTACCATGACGGACAAGGAAATTTTGGAGATCTCCGACGTCAAAGAGAGAACTGAAAGATACTTTGAGCAGGATAAAAAATTCAAAGAGATGTTGTTGGCCAATAGCCGGGTAGAAAAGAATGTCATCATTTTAGATCTGCGTAATCAAGAGGAAATTTTCACCGGGAATCGTTTCCTTCTTTACTCTCTTTTTCCTGAGCAGAATATTTCTCTGCAGACAATGTGGGGATTCAAAAAACAAAATACCGTTATAACCTGTGGCTACAGCATTCTTAAGAAAGATGCTACTGTGGACGTTGGTTCGCTTATGCTGGAACATGGTGGCGGTGGACATCGTCAAGTTGGAACTTGCCAAGTTCCAGTCGAAAATGCGGATAAAACGATTCAGAAATTTATTGATCTGCTGAATGCGTAAAACACTCCTGTTTTCTAGGGAAGCTCTGAATAAGTCCGATTAGAATTAAGCAAAGGGTCTGTAAGTTTCCCGAAGTTCGCCGTAATAGCTATTCTATTGCGGCGAACTTCGGGAAACTTACAGGCCCTTTTAGCCCGCTTAAAATAATTGGGACTTGTTCAAAGCTTCCCTAGGGAAAGGTCCAAGGAGTAACGGTATCATCTGAGAATGATGATTGACTCGACCTTGCGAGCGTGACTCCACCGATGGAAGAAGACGAATTTCGTAGCACCTACTACACACTTAATACCACGCGTTGTCCTTTTGAAAAAGCACTGAACGCGCGCCGATGTGACTGCACCCAGTCCCAGCGGTTTTTATTGGCTGGGCGCGATGGTGTGGGTTGTCAATCTAAAAATTCTCAAGTTAACTGCCTTGAGCTGCTGACTCAAATGCGCCGCAAAGCGCAATTTGTTTTGCACTTGACGAAGATAGAAGGCCCCTTACCTCATAATAAAGAAATCCGCGTTCAAGTGGGCGGCCTATTGGGGCTACAAAGTCTGCTTAATCCCGATCGCGAAGTGGAGAAGAGCGTGGACGATGTGAGCCTTATTGTCTCTGAGGCTTCTGAGCGATTTGGTTCCTTTGATAATTTTCCGTACGAGCAACTTCTAAAATCAATGCTTGCCTTTGAAGGCCGAAAAAAGCGGTAATTTTTCTAGGGTCTATTAACGCTAAATGAATAGCTACTGTTACGCATGAAAATGTGCCAATCAAGGCGCGAGGCGCGTAGTTTGGTGGCTCCAAATAAGCAACAAGCAACACCGAGTGGCGCTTTTTAGGCGTAACCCGAAGGGCCGGGACCCTTTTTCCGCTTAACTGCGTAATCAGTCACTTATGTAGACTCACTACACGGCTCTCCTTCTGCCTTGTTAAGCAAAAAAATGATCTCCGGCAGTAACTATTCATTTAGCGTTAATAGACCCTGGCTCCCAGTTTTGGGTGGCCCAGTCCAGCAGTTCTACAGGCCCTGCAGATGACAAAAAATCTGGTGGAGTGTGGCCTAAAAAACGCAGTGCAGTGACAATATTTTCGCTTGCTTTGGCATTTTCCAAAGCGGGGGCATGGTGTTGTTTACAGAGTTTTTGGCCCCGAGAATTAGTGACTAGAGGTAGGTGCAAGTACCGAGGTGTGGGATAGCCCAAAATGATTTGCAGGTAGATTTGCCGGGGGGTGTTGGGTAACAAGTCTTCGCCGCGTACGATTTCAGTAATGCCCTGAAGCGCGTCATCAACGACCACTGCCAGTTGATAGGCGAAATATCCGTCGGTTCGTTTGATTACAAAATCGCCTATCTCTCTCCGTAAGTGCTGGCTACGGCGTCCAAGCCGAATATCGTCGAAGGTGATACATGCATTTTTGGTCCGCAGACGATAGGAGAAATGCACGCGGGTTGTCTGGGTCGGTCCGTTTCTGCAGGTTCCCGGATAGATCATACCCAACTCCCCGGTTTGGGCCAGAGCCGCAATCTCCTTACGCGAGCATGAGCAGGGGTAGGCGTTGTGCGAATTGAGCAACTGGTCTAGGACTTCCTGATAGATTTCAGTGTGTTCGCTTTGGTAGGTAATGTCTTTATCCCAACGGAGCCCGTGTGCTTCCAGGGATTGCAAAATGGCATCCGTCGCACCTGCTATCTCCCGTGGTGGGTCAAGATCTTCGATGCGTACCAACCACTCGCCCTTATTTGCTTTTGATTGCAAATAGCTACCCACGGCGGCCACTAGCGACCCGAGATGCATCAGACCGGAGGGGGAGGGTGCGAATCGGCCAATGTAATTGGGTTTATCTTGCGGAACTTGTATCACCTTGGTGTAGACTCCGACGCCATGATTCG
>JAVCKZ010066732.1:0-14438 GCA_034780755.1 Lepetodrilus elevatus
TGGTCTCTAATAAATTCGGACATTTGCGAAAATAATCGGGCATTGTCCGATGACCGACGCCCATCTGAAACACTGATTATAAAGTAATATTCTTGTCATCGCTTATGGGTGAGATATTCCCGCTGCGATGTAAAACATTCATTCATTCGTTCATTCATTCGTTGTCAGAGTCCAATTAAGTAAATATCCCATCCCCGTCCGTCGCGATCCAGGTCCCACGATGACCTGTTCGTCCTGTACGCGGCCCTGTACAGCGGGAAGTCCTGCCTGATACTGTCACAGGACCAGATGAGGGACCACAAGTTCAAGCTGGGGCCGAACTTGAAGGAGACGTTCGAGCTGTGGCAGAGACTACATCAGATCCCAGGATGTTTTCCTAACGCTAGAGGAGGCCTAGAGGTGCAGGTGAGCGTCAATATACTGTACAATTGTCTGTTTTGAATCCGGAGTTTTAATAATAATAAAATGAACATTTATATCGTGCCAAATTCATGCTTCAGAAGCATGCTCACAGTGCTACATTATTACCCCAGTCAATGGAGCAATGTGCGCTCATTTCGACTCACCTTCTCAACTCCCTGGGGAGTATGCAACCCAAGCTGCTGGTTAAGGTCTGCATTCAAGGATTATTTTGCCAATAGTGCCATAATTACCATAACAATTTGAACCCTCTAAAAATAGTTGGAACACCTAAATTAACCTAAAAACCTTTTTCCCAAACTATGAAATTGTGAGCATGGCCATTTTTTCAAATCGTAATTTTCTAAAAAAAATGAACCATTTCATTTACAAGCACATTTGGTACTTTAATTTGGTTGTCCTTATTTATTCAAACACAGATCATGTTCAGTTTTCTTTTCTAATAATTCGAACATATATGTTATAATTATGAGTGAATGAAGTGTGAATTCTTGTTCTGTGTCACAGCAGGAATCTTTCACCCATACGTGACAAATTCATTATCTCATATTTCATTTTAATGGTCCATAAATGTTTTTTGTTTTCCTGTCCCAGATGCCGATCGGACACGAGACAGGGCCACAGGAAGATGTCAACGGCTGGCACATTCCCTACGAGGACGGCAGCGAGAGGGCGGCGTACCAGCGGTCCAATACGTGGCTGTGTGTCAGAGGCCACGGAGGACAACTCTAATAATCACTTGTACAGTCTGTGAATAAATAGTATCCATGCAAAAATATCAACTTGTGAAAATATGCATCCATGATAATTTCATACTTTTTCTTTCATTGGGGTTTAGATTTGCTTTCTAGAATCTTTCACTAATATCTTTCACCATAGCGCTGAATGTTGCAGTCACCATAGCGCTAAATGGTGCAGTAAACCTGCAAGCACCGGCTGGTACTGATTATTTTCGGTGATTAATATGTGTTTGAACTATTAGAGGGTTTGAATTTTTAGAGTAGTTGGTGTGTACAGTTATGAATTCAGATCTCAAGACGCATCTATTCACAGCTTATCTTAAAATATTCATTTAACTCTGCGCATTGAGCATGCATTAGCATGGAGTCGTGCGCTTTATGAATGAACTATTTATTTATTTATAAGTATGTATGTATTGATGAGTAGTACTCATCATTGAGTACACAAGTATGTCAAGGATAAGATCTTGTAGTCGATGCGGACCAATATTGGGAGCCAATGTAGTTGTTTTAGTATAGATGTTGCATCACCGTTCTTGGTCGATTTTATAACGACAGACGCTGGGGTAGATTCATACACACTTTCAAGGACGTCACTGAGCTAGTCAATTCCAATTATTTCTGTTGTATATTGGAATACGGTCATGAATGGTGACATGGTCCATGTGGGTTTCATCAGAGTAGTCAATGACCACCAGTAATGTTACTTCAGGTTGTCATCCTTCTTGTACACATTTCTATACAAAATACAACAAACTAACCTTCCCATGTGCATTTTCATTTCAATAGCATGTACATCGTTCAGAACCTCAGATACACATAAAACCCACTGGAGATAATAGAGCCTTAGTATTCCCACATTCAGCTTCAAATACAAGAATTCCTGAGCATTGCGTCAAATAATTTTATCACTTCGTACAATTTGTGTGAACATTCTGAGCAACCCGGTCAAATATCACATAATTTGATCATGTATTATTCATGTTTATTGCCCCAGCGTGATGTTTCAAGAAGTGACGTATCAAAACGATACGTCCTACTATGTATATAACGTGCAGACAATCGATTGACGTCGTCAATTTATTGCGACGCCTGCCTCCTCTATTAACATTCTATTTTGCTCTTCCACATTGGCAGCCCTGTTAAATATCACATAATTTGATCACGTCATATTATTAATGTGAACATTTTAACTTGCACTTCGACATGAGCAACCCTGTCAAATATCACGTGATAATTAAAATTATTGACCATATTAAATACACAGGCATGTTTATGTTTATAAAGTTGAATGTGGTAAAACTAAATGTCTCTATTTGTATATAATCCAAAATAAAACATACAAATAATATAATGGCATAAAATAAGTTAACACTCCATAAATGCATCATCTGCATGTTATATAGACATGGCATCGCTCTCGGATTTCAACATACTAAATTGGATCATAACCACTAAATGCATCACCGGTATGCATCACAATATATGAGGTGTGATCTAGGATCAAAATGACATGCAATAGTATGTATAAGAAATCAATATTGTTTGATTCATCGCATCACAGTTGTATAATATTGCTCGTGTAACAAAGTCACAATGTAGTGGATTTTTACTAAGTAGCTACAGTTTGCTTGTTAGCGATTAAGTGTGCTAAAATAGTTGCCAACACCCATGAAATTGCAAACATGACATTTGAATAATAGAATCTATACCCACTCAGTTTCACATTTTATCTTCAGGAAACTTAATTGCACCAACAAATGGATTTCTATATTTTGTCACCCACACATCGACTGAGATTGCTCGACAATGTTTATGATTGAAAAGTCAATTAAAATGAAAACTAATTTGTGCTAAAACATTACCCATTAACATTTGCGATCTTGGGGTAGTGGTAGACTAGATTAATCAAATTATTTCTACAGATTGTCAAGTTCTTAATCACTGCTTTTACAGTACTATCAGAACGAAGCAACATGTGTTGCAATTTATAGCCACACAAGGCTTGGAGTGTTGTAAACAAATGTCTCATGATGGACCAAAAAACATTAATAATAATAATATAGTTTCTTGAAAAATAAAGTCAACATATATCCAATGTTTGAGAAACTGAGAACTATTGAAAATTGTTACAACTCGGTTTTCACCCATCATTAACCCTCTCCATTCTGAAGGCAACTAGAGGTGCCCTGACAAGCAGTGCCTGTGTAATCCAGTAGGGAGAGGGTTACTATATATATATTTGCTATTTCATCTTGATAAAAAAAAGCAATTTGGGACATTTTCATTCAATATCCTTTGTACATACAAGCAAATACACGTAAATATTACGTAGAATCTCAGATCATTTTCCCAGCATCAATATTTCACGGTAACGTTATTGTGTATTCACTATTAAAATAAAATAGCATACTGTTCATAATAGTACCATATGCACACATAAAACACAATGTAAACAGATAACATTGAAAGTAAATCCCGAAACTTGCATACCAGCACTACGATTGTTTCCAATGGTTATTTGTTCATATTCAGATAACAACATAAAATCTGTATAACTTTGTTAAATTATCGGCACAGGAAGACATCCATAACAAGAAAACAGTAATCTTGGACCAAGAAAATCTGCAACCATATTTCAGACATCAAACTTCCAATACATAATACTGTATACAAACTACATACACAAGCTGTATTAAGGCCAGGAGACATGGACAATGGCACGTTACGATGTATCTAGTAGACATAGTAGGCACACATAGCTATAGTCATGTGACAGACAGGATGTGGGGCATGTGCATGTCGTATCTTAAAGGGACTCTGAACAAAATATTGATCAACAGGAAAAAACTAATTATCCTTCGGTGTTAAATGAAATGAAATTCCCACCTTGTTGACCACTGTAACCTCACAGGAAATTTGCAATGGGAACAGTTTATCTTCTAAATGTCCTGCCCTGAATATTTCTACCTCTGCTAAATTTGAAACACCATTCAAGTTCTGTTCAGAGTCGCTTTAAATTAAAATGTTCAGATGTTAATTCTTCACAATAGTTCATAGTATGATGATCATTAATTATAGTTCTCAATACAGTGCTCCCTCGATATAACGCTGAATTTGGGGTCCATGCCATGCCACCCGCGTTATAATACCAGCGTTATATCAATTTTGGTGGAAAAGAAAAAGATTTTTAGTTACATTTTTTAAAATGGCGTTGTATCTGAATCCGCGGTTCATCGAAGGGCGTTATATAGAGGGAGCACTGTATTATAATAAGTTTAAAACATCGATTTCCTACATTGTGTTGAGAACCTCTGGTACTAGGTAGTACTAGTATATCGTAAGTTCAAAGATGTTGTAAGATGTATTTCACAATGAAACTGGTCTCATCAAAACTGAATGAATGAAATAGTGCTTTACATTGCAAAGGAATATTTTACCAATATGCCATGACCCCATGAAAACTACCATCATTTAATTTATGATAATTTTGAACTCTTGGAAGCCATATTTCAGTCACCAAATTCTAATCGCAATTGTTTGATAAATTGATAACCTGAATTTGCTATTTAGCTAAGTATTGATACCTATCATGAATCTGTCAATATTGATAATAAAATATATGTGAAAATTAACATGGATTCAAAGCACCAGTAACATGTATAAAGTAAAATATACAATATATAATATACATGTATATTAATTTATGAGTTGGCCATCGAATCTACCTTCTATTTTGAATCGTATAACAGAGATCTGCCTTCTGTAGGACATCTTATAAAACTTGACTTAAACTTAATTTCTTTTTACTGAAACCAGTGCGCGACGCCGAGTGATTATGGAGTTTAACATTGCTGCAGGAATCTATAATCCATTTGCGACGAGACTGAAACCAGAATCACAACTACCGGTACTACGTAGATATCTCCTAAACCATACAACTGGCAAAGATTAATAATCTATTTTTTTTTATAATACTAGTATCATGTACATTATGCTGACACAGTAACTCACAAACATTTAGTTACCAATTTTTAAAAATAATAATAATAAGAGCAATTATAGATAATTAATTTCATGGTAAGGATATTGAGACGAAAAACATCAATTCATGGTAAGGATAAGGATATTTTGAGACATTTAAGGAATGAGGTCAGATGCCACTTGCTTTATGGCCTCATTAAGGCAAGTGGGTTCACAGGAGTAAATTCCATAATGCGCAAATCTATATTTCAAAATAATGACTTTGAAGATCTCTGATTGTTTATCATGTAAAAATAGTGTAGTTCTTCCAGTATTTAATACGAAATTTAATATGAATATGAAAAATATGTTTCAATAATTATATGTAAAATAAGTACATTTTCTAATGTCACTACCCCCATTCCATGCTAATAATGTCAAAATACCAAGTGTTTTCATGTGGGAAACACACATAATCAAATGTGCATTTACACAATACGTGAATAATAGTACTGCATGTAAATAACCATCATGCTAATAATAACACTTCCAGCATGCCCTGGGGTGCATTCAGCCTACACTACTTTTCACTACATTGTACAAAGTAGTGCTACAGAAGCCCTTCAGTAATATAGTACTACTTTCCACTACACGTTTAGACCCCATAGTGTTTTGTATGAAAATGTAAAGCATGCATGTGCAAACCAATTTGCTGCTTTTTAAGATACATATTAGTTCTAGTGACAAATACTTTCTAGAATAGTGCAGTGTAGTGAAATGTAGGGCAGTCTGAACACAGCCCTGGTGCATGGAAGCACTTCTACTAGATAAATCTATCTATTATTATTATTATTATTATTATTATTATTATTATTATTATTATTATTATTATTATTATAATTATTATTATTATATTGCACTACTATTGATCAAATCGAATACTGAATATTGATGGCCACGTGTTTCCTATAAAATATATATACGCTATATATATCACATTCACAAATATATCTATTTATAGGTTCACCCTTTTTGAGATTCACTATATTTTGGTTGTTCCATTGGTCTGTTTTGACTGGAGAGCCTGTGCAGCCTTCAAATGTCGCTTCCTGTGACCGGCGTAAATGCGTAGAAATACTGCGAGAAAGACTACCATGATCCCTGCGAATCCTACAATGTTGACTGGATGACCGTACGTTATGCATGACAACAGGATGGCCAGCCCTTGGCGGACCGTCATAATAATTGCGAACGTCACTGGACCGAAACTTGAGATTGTGTAGAAGATGAACAGCTGTCCAATGGCAGAACATATACTTAAGACGATAGAATGTGCGATGAAGTCTGGATGTCGCATCATGAACCCGAAGGACTCGAAGAATCCTCCTTGTTCCACCAGAGCGACTGTTGTCAGTAGACATGAGAACATGTTAACTCCCGCCATCATCTGAATGGAAGACATCTTGTGCTGGGTGAACAACTTCCCCTGCCAGTTTGACGTGAAACTGTCAAACAGCATGTACCCGATCAGCAGTATGACTCCCGAGAATGTCGTAGCCGTGCCTTTGTCCCGGGTGGCGTCGCCGCTCGTCAGGAGGAACATGCTGATTCCGATGGATATGAGCACGGCCGTGAAGTACTCGTGGTAGTCGTACGACTTCTTCTGGACCACCTTCCCCATCAGCATCACCGGGATGACCTTCGAGGCCTTGGCCAGCACCTGGGTGGGGAAGCTGACGTACTTCAACGCTTCGTACTGGAACCAGCTGCTCATGATGTTGGAGAAGGAGCTGTAGGAGTACTTGTACAGCGGCGCCGTGTGCGGGGGCTGCGTCTTGAACAGGATGACCAGCAGCGCGATCACGAAGGCCAGGATCCGGTTGACGAACACGAGGAAGGTGGAGTTCTTGAAGAACTCGCCCTCCTCGGTGTCCGTCTTCCCGTAGTGGAAGGTCATGATGCGCTCCTGCAGGAGTCCCCATGTCAGATACGACAGCTGGAGGCCGATGAAGCAGAAGAGGAGCTTCAGACCTTCCTTACGTGTACTCATCGACTCCGTGTCTGAATCGGCATCAGATTCCTTCTTGGCTCCCTGCTCTAAGCTGGTCTTATCGTGCTCCTTTCCAAACACACACAGCAGGGCCAAGTTGGATAGACACCCGCGTCCTGCAACAACACATGCAGGAATTAAATGGGATAAAGGTATTTCAATAAGTTTGTGGAAAAGGTATTTCAATAATTTCAATAATTTCTTTAGATTTGTTACAAATAGGGCTGGAAAGTAATGGTGGGAGCCTCATTGTGAAACTGACTTCCAGGGACAGGAGGCTCCTGATAATGACAACTACTACGAGAATAAGCGGCAAGCTCTTATAACTGCGCATTCATTAAGAACCAGTTGAGAAAAACCATTGTTCCCATTATTATTGTTCCTACAGTCTACTGCAGGTGTAGTGGTGTATGTGCGAAGCGCAGAGCAACACATTTGCAGTAGTTTACGTGCTGTCCCCACCACTTACACACTCTATTCATTCACCCTATTCATTCATGTTAGTATCGAGAGTTTTCATTGCAGTAAGCAGGTAAGAGAATAGCTAAAATTACCAATGAAAAAAAAAGTACAAAACATGTACAATCACAAACAGGTAACGATTCAAGGTAACCGATACATCATCATTTAACCCTCTCCGTGCTAAAGGCAACTGGAGATGCCCTAAAGGGTTTTACCTGTGCGTAATCCAGCAGGGAGAGGGTTAATCATTAACCAGTCACTAACCTGCAGTTTCGTGGAACTTAATTTTCCTCAAGTGTTGTATAAGTAATCCTCCTGGGACAAAGATGGTGGCATATCCCAGGATGTTGATTGACAATCGGAACAGCCAGAAGTCGGTCCACCGAGATTGTGATGTGGACAGAGATTCGGAATGCGGGTCGGAGGCATTGATAAAGACGAAGTATGGCACTACAACTAGGAACACCAGCAACAGAGTGGCGAGTGTCATGCTGAAACAAACATGACAAATATTTATAACTCGTACCGGTATGTCACGTAGAAACAATCTCCACGAACATAATTAAGTCAGACATGTGTCATGCTGAAACAAACATGATAATTTTGTAAATATATATATAACATATATGTAATGTTGAAACAAATACATGACAAATAAAATCAGGCATGTGTCATGCTGAAACAAACATATCAGGTATGCTTCGTGTTTCAAGCTGAAACGTGATACATGATGTTCTGTTGAAGAACCCTGTAAGTAACAAAGAATGGAAAATAAAATCAGGTATTGTCATGCAGAAACAAACCCAGTGAATAATTTATTAAATCAGGTATGGCTGAAAAATAAACACAACAATGAAATCAGGAAATTGGAAGAAAAAAACAATGAAAAATAAAATCAGGTACCGGTATTGTCATGCAGGGAAAAAACAATGAATAATTAATTAAATCGGGCATGACTGAAATACACACAACAATTAAATCATGGAAATTATTGAGAAAGAAAGGCATAGCAGAACATTTGGATGAAATTTAATAGTGAGTGAGTGAATATATGGAGTTTAACGTTTCTGCAGGAATCTTTCAACCATTTGTGACGACAGAACATTTGGATGATTTGCAGCTGACTTGCCAACAAACCTGATTTGCTTATCAACAGTGTGAGAATAACATCATCATGCATTGAGAAACATAACAGAAATGTAATAACAAGAACTACTTTCAAGTTGAAATCATCAAATTATTTAATACTGGTTACCCAAATAAAATAATATCTTGACTTGTTGTTTCAGCTATCAATTTAATGAATATTTTTAAAAAAGAAGACAATGTACCGTATGTCATGTGTATCATGATTCATATACTAGTACATGTACTCATATGGCCATGACAAACAAGTTGATCATTATACAATATTACAATACAAATGTTTTAACTAAACAAGTAGCAAGTTGTATTACCCTAAACATCTACCATACAAATGCGAGTAGAATAAATACATACATGACAGGTCAGGTGTCACGTTTTCACTGAGTGGTTAGCACATGTTTAACCCTCTCACTTCTGAAGGCAACCAGAGATGCCCTAATATAAGCAGTGCTTTTGCCCAATCCAGCATGGAATAGGGTTAACCTTCTCTACACCACTTCTTAGACTACTACAAGCAGAGATACCCAATCCAGTACAAAACTGTAGCATTAGTCTGTGTCACACAAGTAGTTCTATTAAAAATCTCCCCATAGATCAATCATCGCAAATGGGTGAAAGATTCCCACAGCGACATTAAACTCCATACTCGTTCACTCACTCGCCCCCTAGATCAGTAAAGTAAATCAAGATTTCTTGAGAAGTTTAACAGGAATCTTTCACCAATTTGCAACGACTGGAGAACAAGGGTTAAAGAATTCCAGTGGTGCCTTTCAAATAAGTATGAATACCAATCAATAGAAGTTATATATAAATGATTTACTTTACCCCTTCGAGACTACGGATACCAGTAGTCTACGGTAGCATGGCCAGGTAATGTACTGCCACTCGTAGACACATAGATATAGGATGTACATAGCGAGTGTGCCATGCTTTCACTCTACATAGACCAGCTGCTGTCGGCCTGGTATCGGATCAGTGCACAATCTACCTTGTCTTATCGACAATAAATGGTTCAATATTGAAACAGATATTCACGTCCATGTATCTCACGATCTGATGTACACTTAACCTTCTCCCTGCTAAATAAAATCAAAATGTTCTATTTCTGCATGTGATTGCGCAATTTACGTCGCCGTCAGCAGGGTGAGGGTTAACATTAAAGTGCTATACAGGTGATATAATATTAGTACCGTATTCATATGGCAGTAATCCTATAATGGAATGTGATGTACATGTACTTAACCCTCTCCCTGCCATTGACCTTACACATTTAGTGAATATTAAAATTAATTTTAATAACTTGGAACAGAGACAGGCAACATATAAATGCAAATAGGTACCTTATACATGTTACACTAGCCAAATATTTCCAAAACACTGTCACCCACTCCCATTTAGTGAAACAACACAAAATTAAATTAAACACATATTCAATGGAATTGTGATATTTCCACAAAAACAGCCAAAGGAAAGCACGTCAAAAACACTTCCTTTTAACGAAATCATATTATCCACTTCGCTGAAACTACACACTCACACGACCTCCCACATTATCAATGTACAAGGCCGTAACTCCAGCAAATACCTTGATTTGAACTTCTTCTTGCTTCCATATGTTACGTGAATACTGGTCCAGCGGTAATACAAAGGAAGCACATGCTGATCCACCTTGCAGGTAATCAGTGAACGTGTGCATTGAAAGAACCGCCGACACAGGTGTGAACTACGGATCGGCAATTCTCTCGTTAACGTACTCATGCTGTTCACTGCATGTGTACGCAATCAAGAATTATGTCCTGTTGGCACTGACAAGTCGATCGTTGACTCAATGACTCGGGCATGGAGACAGATGGACCAACGGTGTAAATGTTTCTCGGTGCATCTTTTTCACGGTTGACCGACCGACCGACAGGTACGGAGGAAGTGGAAGCTAATAAAATTTAAATTCCTCCCCGGGAGATGGTCAATGTTTGATTAGTAATGGCAAGATTGACACAAGTCTTTCTGTGTGTGAAGTCGACGATTCGAAGTTTAGCAATGGACGAAGTTAACTGTTGTATTTATCATGTCACTAGATTTTGCCTCTAACAATATTACAATCCATCAATCAGTGTCATCAGAAGAGTAATTAATTAGGCGATGGAGAGACCGTACTTCCCCCAAACCATCTTCTGGCTAAACGTTCTCTGTGTATCAACAAACGAGTTAAGTATATATATATAAGGAAGTACACATACAATAGTAACCACTCATTGTGTAAATCATGCCTCATAGCCCGGATTCTCATTTCATGACAGTCGTAAAAGTTTGGAAGACTTATAGCCCAAGGCAAATAATTGTGGTCGGATCAACAATATATAGGATTAAATGAGGCGAACACTATAGAGACTTGGGGAAAATAATGAAGTCATACACGACATGCCCTAGATTTGCTTTAGGCTTATTACTTCTGACTTCAGAATATTACCTGAGATATCATATATTATTAGTTTCCTGAATACTGTATCGATCGAGTGTGCCTTGGTTGAAACTATACTGTATACAGTGATAAGTAAATAAATGTCAACATTTCACTGACAGTAGACTACAAACAACCAATGTAGGTGATCGATCACCAGCTGAGAAACATTAAAACCACAACAATTGGATTCCACCTGCCAATGACATCACCACCATTGTGATTGATTAATGTGCTCTACTGTAACAATCTTATCTAAATATTATATTTGATGGGTTAATATTGAATAATAGGGCCTAGGGTAGAGGGCCTGACAGCCAGGGATGGAACCCTTTAAAACATACTCACCAGATTAATGATAACAGATATACTCACTGTATACTGTAAATCACGAAATTAATGCGACCTCTAGATTTTAGACACACAAATGCAACACCAATAAAATGCGAACTGTCATATTATTACCAAAATGTCCGAAACTCTTTTACTCAGTTTTAGTCATTCGGGACAAATGTCTGAAACAAAATTTATTGCAGCTGAATAACTGCAGCTGTTTAAGGCATCTCCGGTTGCCTCCAGCAGGGAGAGGCTTAATAAACCGAAAAGATTATAAAATATCTGGAATAAATAAACATAAGTGTTCTCAGAATGAAATCATGGTGGGTGCCTGCTACACACAGCTGTCAGCTACGAGGTGATGAGCGTATTGACTGATCTTGGTACGATACCAGCCACTATCAGCCACGTATCACATTGTTCAATATTCCTACCATCTGTGCCTCTCACTTGCTATTAATAATGTTTATAGATGAATACACCTGCACCATTGATGCTACCCCGATCAATGAATGCTTATTAGCAGAACAGTAGCCGTAGTACTTGGTAGATGACAGTACTTTGATCACAGTTTTCTAATCCGTTAAAACTTTAACCATTCTACTTTAAATAATGATTTACTGAATAAGATGTCAATTAGATATTTGAACTATGACCTCTTTACTTCAAAGGCTTTAATAATTGGTAATATGAATTGTAAGTGTGTGTGTGTGTGTGTGTGTGTGTGTGTGTGTGTGTGTGTGTTCTTTTTACTATAATTAAATAACTACTGCAGACTTCGCATATAATGGCCTCACTTAAACCAGACACTCGCCTATATCGTACTGAATCTGAAGTCCTGGTTCCGTATAACGCTAATTACGGCATATGCGTATAACGGAATTAGCATATACGGTAACGGACAAAAATAGCCGATCCCAATGAGTATGTTATATATGCGAGATCTACTGTACTTTCATTTTTGTTCTCTATTCTATTATAAATAAACTAAAAAATATCGTAAAATAAAACTTTGAAAAGAATTTTATAGTGTCATTACATGTGAATATTGCATAATAATAATAATAATAATAACAACAATAATAATAATAATAACAACAATAATAATAATAATGTTATTCACCTTGCACAAAGCTGCTAACTGTTTTCAACAAACAGACGCTGCACGGCACACCTGGCCATTTCCTTATACTAACATGATTTTAACACAAAGATGGATACGTCGTGATTATAAAACAACAATAACTGAACTACTGTGTTGTGCTCACGTGGATGATCAGGGCATAGTGCTGTTGCAGGAAGCAACATGATGTGCTTGTGACATTAATACATTTGCAAATACGAATCCATGTAAGGATTTAGTGAAGGATATACATACTCTTCTTCAGATATATCCTTGAAAAGTTAGTTCAAATGATAAAATAGGTATACATGAGTCATAGTATGCTTATACATTAATATATGCACATAAATAGAAAAGTTAACTAATCATCCAAGTTGATAGTGTTTCTATCTGTAGAATCAAAAACACATTATTGTAAAGAATGAAAAATAGTTATTTAAAAGTATAAATTGTTAAATTAGTACAGCTGCTGTTTTAATAATAATATCATTATTTTTACATAATTCCAATTCTCTGCTTAACCTGTTCAACAACCGCCATGGCAGTAACATCTGGTTATCATGCCACTGTGATCTATTTAGATGAAACATTATTATTATTACAATTTGCATCTGACGGTATGTTCTCAAAACACTACAGATTGAGAATCATTGAGTAGGTGAAGAAATGAAAACTTCTCTATATACTCAGGGTTTCTCCGAACGCGCAATCCTGCGTCACATACGCACAAAATGCAAGTTTGGATGCGTGAATATTCTGCTATGCGTTCTCCTGGACGCACTTTCTTAAAAATTGACAACTTGAGATTCATTTTATCGTATTTCTAAATTTTCTACATCACAGCATAGATTAGAAGAGACTAGAATGATAAAATAACATCAAATAACGGTCATATACCGGTACTCTAGTTACTGCTGTTTGCAATCGGCAAATAAAACTCATGCGGCCTTCATCATTTTACTAACGTTTTACTCACGTGCAAAGGGGAGTAACTGTAATTCTTCCGAGTGTACTTGAAATGCATGGAACTCCCTTTTTCTAACTTGAAACACGAAAAGTATATCACCATGCGTCCCCGTACTCGTAAAAATTGAAACCTAAGTGAAACCCTGTATTATTACTTATTTATTATGACCTGGAAAGAAATGCCCTGATATCACTTGATTTTACTATATACTGCTGATTGGCCTAGAAATACTTCACTGGAATTCTTCTACTACCCCGGTATATTTATTTAAATTATAGAAAAATAAATATTGGAAAACAAATCTCTTGTCATAAAATATCTATTTTATTTTACATATTAAAATTTAAAAATAATAAAATTAAAATACTTGAACATTCAGCTATTAATTAGATATTTAAAATAAATGTACTAAATTCCTTGGAATAAATTTAATAATGCGCATTATTTATTAATTTAACTGAGTAACTCTCCCTGCTGAATTAGGAAAAAACACTGCTCATTACGGAATCTCTGGTTGCCTTTAGCAGGGAAAGGGTTAAAGAAGTATCTGTGTATACATGGTATATATATACATAAATATATTTATTATCAATCCGACAATCTGATTGGTTCACGTGACCCCAAAACTTTGCGTTCATACTTTGATGAACGAATTTTTCTTAGGCCACAGGTGCTTGATTGACAGTTTACCGGTTATGGCTAATGTCAATATCAAATATTATTACGCTGCGCTTGCAAGTTAAATGATTAAATATATACGCTTTTGTTATTTC
>JAVCKZ010066743.1:0-14437 GCA_034780755.1 Lepetodrilus elevatus
TTTTTAGTTGAGCCTTTTTTATGATTTCAGACTTAAGTTTGTGGCTCAGCTAAGTCTAAAATTTCAGACTTAAGCCCGAAACTTAAGCCCCTTTATGAATACCGGCCCAGGGGACTAAGTACATCAGTAAATAACAACTTTTGAATGGATAAATCAAGCGTAATTAGTCTCAGATTGAAAATCGTTTGTCCATTATACAGGTCTATCAGATGTGGTATTATGCCTTTTATTTAAGAAGATGATCATATGAAATCATGAGATTGTCCCTTCCAAGGTGAACATATATGCTATTGTCGCGACCATCAATGCCAATGCAGATCTATATAATGTCACGGGTCAGACAAGGGGTAATTATGAGTTATTTTACACCGCCACTAAGCAATTTCACAGAGAAATTAAACTTGCATTTAAGACGATAACTTATTTTTGAAAACACGCTGGGTGTGTGTTATGTATCAAAACACATTTGCAAGAATTGGCTAGATACCCATGCAAATGTTGTAAGTGCGACTGTCATACATCCATAGCCGTTTTTTAAAGAATATCGTACTCCGAGAAAGGACATCAAGTCTCGTATATGGTTTAAACATATTTGTATTCAGCAAAGAATGAGGATTGGTAAACAAGCTGTACAGCTTATTTCAATACCGCTCCTCAATATTAATATGTCATAGAAAACAGAGATACCCTCTATATACTATATGGAGATGTCCTTTAAATACCATACAGATACTGTAAAATGGTTTTGTTTAGTAACTCACAATTTTTACGACATGTACAGATGAATTTCATGAAAATTACAGACACGCAAATGATAACCAGTTTACATTATCCTATTGAAAATCCTATACTGTATTATATAGATGCCATATAGATACCCCATTACACCAGATATTTCATGGATTGACATATAGATAAGAAACATATTATATATAGATCATATAATATAGATTACCATATAATAGATACCATACATATTAGAGTGTTATAGATATCATACAGAAGGATTCCCTATAATTGGATTCCTTTAAAGATAGATGCTATATGAACAGAGACCCTATGTCCTATAAGTTATAGATATCCCCTATAGATGGATGGCCCAAGATAGCACATAGAGTGGTGATTATCTGTTCTTCAGCAGCTAAATGGTTAAACACAATTATGTGGCCACCTTCTTTCAACATGGAAAACCATAAAATAATCTTCAACTGGAATCCACGAGATTTTCTGTGAAAACAAACATTGATCAAACTTGATATATTTGTTTCTTGTAATCAAAGAAAGGCTTTGCTTTGAAATTTAGCCATATGCAGCGTGGTTTAATAAAACACACATTTCACTCACAAAATTCGTTTACATCCTTTCTAAAACAATTAACAGCTGAAATGTAAAGGATTGCTTTCCTTTGCATTTTACAGATACTAATAACAAATTACTGAGATTGTTTTTTTGTGTGTCTCATAAGTTTAGTTTAATGAATTTTGATGGTTTATTATGTGCACTGCAGGGATTGAAATATGGTCAGATTTTGGAAAGTGAATATTGAGCAAGATAGTCAGCAGTATTTTGATTTCATATTGTAATAGAATTAACTTTCACGATGTAGTTGGTCCTAGCTGAAGCTTGAATGTCCATCTGACTGTCTGTCTGACTGTTGGTCTGACTGTCTGTTGGTCTGTCTGACCGTTGGTCTGTCTGACTGTTGGTCTGCCTGACTGTTGGTCTGTCTGACTGTCTGTCTGACTGTTGGTCTGACTGTCTGTTGGTCTGTCTGACCGTTGGTCTGTCTGACTGTTGGTCTGTCTGTCTGTAGAATTCACTGTTTGAAACTATTAACATCTGTAGACAGTGCAAGTTCTATCAAGACAAGACAAGTTCTATTCAAGACACTTTATGTAGATGGGATAAGTTCTACAGACAAGGCAAGTTCTATAGATAAGACCATAAAGCTATTTCTAAACACAGGGCAAGTTCTATAGACAAGGTAAATTCTATAGCTACGGATTAGTTCTATAGAAAACGTTCTACAGACACGGCTATTTTGGCAAGTTGTTTAGACAAGGCAAGTTCTGCAGACAAGTCATGGTGGCAGACTTTGTTCCGTGATGGATAGAAACGGACCATGTTTAATCTCGTTTCCAAGACACCTCGAGTAGTAGAGGTGCCTCAGAGATTAAAAGTCAAACTGTTAGGTGCCGACAAAATTACGGACCCCGTTGAGCACACTGCATGAAATTATTTAAAGGAATGATGAAATTATGTATTCAAGGAGATTAATGTATTACAGCCATCTTCCGTACCCTGGGGGCGTCTCAAGTGATCAATTGCTTTCAGTTTATTTCCAGTTCTTCATTGTTGTGGGCATTATCGATGAAAACATCCAGAGGCAATCTTGGCTGCCTTGTCATGCAGGATGCCGTCATTAATAGAGTAAACTACATGGCCCTCATCTGTAGCAGGCCGATTGGGTCCAGTCCATGTGGCCATTCATCTAACAGTAAGAAGTTCCTATCTGTGGAGCCCCGGCCTGTAATGCCTCTGTCTGCTGTCTCCAGTCTCTAGCAGTCTCTCATTGTCTCCAGTCTCTAGCAGTCTCTCATTGTCTCCAGTCTCTAGCAGTCTCTCATTGTCAGTCTATAGTTCTTATCAGTAGTAAAGGTTCATTTCACCATTTCTTAACACTTGGATAGTTAATATACTGTCTCCTGTTCTTAACTCTGACTTGGTCGACAGTTGCTTGTTCTTAACAGTCTCTAATTATTCCACAGACTCCATTTCTGAACAGACTCAAATAATCGATGCATAATTTCTTGTTCTTAATATCTTTTTGTCATTTTGTAGTTTCCATTTTTTAACAGTCTCATATAGTCAATGTACAGTCTTTGGTGTTTTTAACAGCATCTGGTAGTCTTTCTATTTGAATCGGGGTTTAGAGCCACTTTCAAAATTGTTTCACTTATAGTACTATTATACATATCACGGCTTGTCAGTTTAGGACAGGAGGAAAGCCTTTATTGGCTTGTTCTTAAAAGTCTCTTGATAGTAATTATACAGTGTTCATTTCTGAACAGATTTAAATAATCAATACATAACATCTTATTCTTAATTATATCTTTTTGTCCTGTTGCAGTTTTCATTTCTTAAGTCTCAGATAGCCTATAGTCTCAGATAGCATATATAATAATCTCTTGACAGTCTTGAATACTAAATGAGTTTCTTGGTCGCAATGGTCTCTGTCTGTTGATCGGTTGACTGTCCTCACAGAACATGCTAGTATTTTATTGATCTGTCATAATTGTGTCATGTTCGTGTGGTCAGTTTACAATCCATCATCTCAGATTGCAATGAACCAATTTATTTCAAATTTGGCAATTCATTTTTCTCACTAACCAAAAAAAGTACACATATTTCCTCTGGCAAAAACAAATTTAATACTCAAAATTTATTTTCTCCACAGGAGGTACCAGTATATACTTGTATTCTTTTCTTCGACAGATAGGATGAACTTTAGACTTCCCTCCAAAAAATATGTCTTGTATCTTTTGCTACATTTTAAATTGATAAGAATTCAAATTACTTGCACATTTCAAATGAATTATATGAATGATATGTCTATTAATTATTCTTAATTTAGAGTAATCAAATCCAGTTTTGAATGTTTACAATTATTCTCGCCCTATGTAATGTAGTCGTATGCTGACATAGAAATCAGAAGGCACTGCTCTCACACTAAACTAGTGCAATGCTTGTGGTGCCTATGAAATCTAGGAACAGTTGACTTCTGATTGGACGTGTAGACTTGTGGAGCCGCTCTGTGAAGGCCGTACATTAAGCCTGTGTTACACACTGTTTATTACTCGCCAATGGAGATTTACTACGCAGGAGATGCTCTGGACTGAGACGTTATTGCTGTTGCGTGGAACCTCACGCGATTTCTTGACCAATATTCCGTAATGGTTTGATTGATTACTTAATAAAATTTGTTGAATGGCGGCCGGCTGAGCGTGTTGACTCAAGGGAGGTAAGCGTGTGTTTAGGCAAATGTCAACCATCGTAATGCCGAGCAAGCAAGTGAAATAAATGGCTCAGACGGTAGTTGTGTGTTAACAAGACTTCTTTTCCCTGGCATTCACTCAAGATCGTGTCCGCATGGCTGCAGGATTCGTCCGACATTGATTGCACTGTTGATTATGTCGTTAGGTATTGATATTATTGTCAGGTTACTATTAATCTTGTTGATTTCAATTATTGCTTATGTCGTGTTAACTGGAAACCAACCTGAAGATTCTAGTGTCTGGCAAAAATCGTTTCCATTCTTTGCACTGCGGGCGACCAGACGTGCCCAATACAGCGAAGGTGTGGATCTAGCCACTCAGAGATGATTAGTGTCGTAGTCACTGTAATCATAAAAATAATCCTTCATTAATATACATGAATTTTAGTCATTGACAACTGTTCCTCACAACCAAATTATTAATTTAATTTATAGCATTCCGTATCTTTTAGATTAAACATATTCCAACATTTTGCCTGAGAAACTGTTAATTATTTCTGTTCATTAAGCTTTGATGTCATTGTATCTAATGATCTGTATCCAGATTGACAATCATACGCGTTGCTTTGCACATCCACTGAGAGAAGATACAATGTTTTACATTTATACCAGTTTTGTCCACTCAGGAAAGATGCAATCTTGAAAACATTATCATATTGGTGAATTCCACGTCCTGTGAGTAGCCCACCAGCGATGCCACGTACAGCGGTTATTCTGATTAATGCAACAGTAATAGGGTTAATTACCTGGGTTCCAAGCTCATTAGTGAATCAAATATCTACTAATCGGTCTGCTAATTATACTCTTTTACTGGCGTTCTGTAGAAATGTTATCAAGGGTTAAATCTTGAATGCCAAAATATCTCTATTTGGTTTGTCCAAACCATGAAAAGCATTCTCAAGCATCAACCTAGTGCAAGACTTGGCTGCATTGAGCTTATTGATGTCTCAGATTTAGTGTATTGTCACTATGTATTCTCTGAAGTTCATAGTCAAAGTAAGGCATACCATCCATTTGATGCCATGTATATGTCGTGACAAGTTAAAGTAAGGCATACCATCAATTTGATGCCATGTATATGTCCTGACAAGTCAAAGTAAGGCATACCATCAATTTGATGCCATGTATATGTCCTGACAAGTCAAAATAAGGCATACCATCCATTTGATGCCATGTATATGTCCTGACAAGTCCTACATTCAGCTGTCCTATACAATACCCATGTCCTACAATGACCCGTTCATGAGAATTCCATTCAATGCCAATGTCCTGTCCTGTCCTGCCCATGTCCTGAAAGATCCTCAGTTCAGCCACCCAATGTCATGTATGTCCTCAATCATAGCAACCATGACGTATTGGGTCAGATATATCTATGGTAGGCTATCTGAGACCATATACAATTACAATATACAGCTGTATTGTTATATCAGTATAATATTACAATACACACCTACTATACAAAGCCTTCTCATATTGTACACTCCATACTCAGGGATATTCAGCTGTATTGTTATATCAGTACAACGAAATAGAATTACAAAAAATGATTCGGGAAATCTAAAAGGATCAAGTCTGTGATACAAGGTTTCTTCCATAATTTGATGTTTTTGCCAAAGTCCATCCTGCCACCCACTAATGCACACATCTACCTCCCGCGCTGTATTGGTCTACAAATGTCCATTGTTCAAATGACAGCTTATCATGTTAATGGCTTCTGACAATAAATACGGATATTTTTGTTTTGTCTGGTCCAGTTGAAAGGATTCAGAGAAAACCACCTGTCTGAATTAATTCTCCAACATTTTACCCCATCAGACATAACTGGAATTGAGGTCTCTGGAGCAGACGGAATTGGCGGAATGAGACGGAATAGGTGACGGGGAGATATACACCCATCGATTCTGTGTGGAGTGACCAGGGATTTCATCGTTGATGACTTACGAGGTGTCTAATTAATGTTCATTTCGGTGATGTATCTAAGATGCTAATCTACACTGTCAAAAAGCGGTGTATATAATGTCTGGTGCTGGCAGAAGTCGTCGCGGATGTGTTCCCTCTTGTTAGTCACGCTCAATAACGCCCTCATAATATTATATAGACAGGAGGCACTCTCAGCTCACTTCATAATCACGGAATCCTTTTTTTTTAAATCGGTCTGGTATTGGGATAATTCATCAGAGGATGTGCCAACTTCGTGATATCTGATTTTGCGGTTGACTGGCCGACAACGCGCGAATCATTCCAAGTCGAAAGATAATAATGCAAGCTATTAAATTTACGCCATCTATCTTCTGTATATTATCAATGACACAAGTACGTTCTGAATCAATCTTGACCAAAATAAGTAATTGCAAATTTCCGCTAAATTATCATAGGGAATACACACCATGTTTGTGGGAATCATACAGGAAACAGTTCCGATAAAATAGCCAGATTGTACTTGAATATGATTGGTTAAAAGTGTTATTGAAATTGGCCTTGAAGCCCATGAAAATATTGAAAGTGTCGACAGTGTTGTGAAAACCATCCAACATGGCTGCTGTTGCAGACGTCAGTGAGATGTGAGAGGGATTGACGTGTGACATTTCTAAGTGGCTCCGTGGGAGTTGAACCTCTAAACCTCTGTTCTGACAATCACTGTCAGCTTTTTAATGAAATACACGTCTATTACATGTATAAAACATGACAGGAAATTGTATTTGGTCACATTTAGGATAACTTGTCTTTCTGACATTGTAGAATCTAATGGAATAATATTCCTTTTACCACCAGTTTCTCCTCAAAGGTCAAGGTCACTGCAGAAATGCCAAAGACCCCAGCTGATACAAATGTTTCATGCTCATGGTTCTGTGACCATACTCATGGTTCTGTGACCATACTCATAGTTCTGTGACCATACTCATAGTTCTGTGACCATACTCATAGTTCTGTGACCATACTCATGGTTCTGTGACCATACTCATAGTTCTGTGACCATACTCATGGTTCTGTGAGCATAATCATGGTTCTGTTACCATAATCATAGTTTTGTGACCATACTCATGGTTCTGTGAGCATAATCATGGTTCTGTTACCATAATCATAGTTTTGTGACCATACTTGGCTCAGACTGAATGTATCTCGGCCATCAGTCAAGATTATTGTTCTGGCACCAAGAAAACCATGAGAATGTGAACATAAATATTGCAGTGATTTTGATTTTCATCTTCGTTGTTATTTCTTAACAACGCATCAATTATTGATGGCTACATGCCCAATGTAAACTGAATCTGACGAGCAATTTTCTCGCTACCATTATTGCTCACATGCAAAGCCAAAGGTACATTTCAATCAGACTTTGGTGAAATTCTTAAAAAAAACATTTAACACACGTTAATTTTGTACTTTGTCGTCTCACCATTGTATCACTCTGTACCAAACTCTATACTGGATTTCTTGTTAGCACCACGAAGAAGGTGAGCCCTGATTGGCTCAGTAAATAATTTGTATGTATTGCTGCAGAGTATTGTATCAGATGAGAAATGGTAGCAATGAAAATACGCTGAACACTAGAGTCCGCTGATTTCTGGTTTTTATTTAACTTTTCTGGAAGTAGCCGTGCGGACTATTGGAAAACTCGTCAGTGGGGAAATGGAGATTGGGAAATTGACACTGCGATATATGGACAATTTTTTCTCTCCTATCAAGCAGTTGCTCGCACTGTCTCTGAATGCCCATTTGTACCTCCACCACAGGAGAGGTTTTCTTCCAATTACTAGCCCCGAGGACTGGAGCCTAGATATTGGCATATTTCTATCAATCCCGTTCACAATCAAGATGGCAAATTGGAGAATCCCATCCACATGCAAGAATTACTCTTTGAGTTGAAGATGTAATTAGTTTATGGATCCGTATCCGAGCGATATTGTTTGGGAGATTTGGTAATAGTGGACTGCCACAGCCTACAGAAGGTAACCTCCCAATGGAATCGGAATTCAAATTGTTAGTGATAGGTTGGCAATTTGACGATTATCCATAATTGTAGAGAGGGAGGGAGGTGTCACTCTGTAATGCTGTTGTTGTTTATCTCGGCCCATTGATAGAAGAATTATACAATGGTATCAATCCCATAAGGATTCAGCTCATTAACAAGACTTTGGCAGTCAGACAATTAACTTCCAGCGATGAGAGGGTGAAGACGGCTAAAGCTGAAAGTGGAAGAGGGATTGTTTAATTCAGTGGCGCTGCTACCCAGATAATGAAAACCATTTTATCCGAGTCCGGTTGAAAGTTGGTCAAGTGTAGCAGTTTCATCGTAATGTGACCGAAAAACCTCAATGACCGGTCCCCTCAATGACTGGTCCCCTCAATGATGTTGTTTCTCAATCTAGGAAGGCATTTTATTTGAGCCTGATTTGAATTTGGTTGTGTTGCTGGGTGTCCTCTCGTCACCGTGGCGATGTCCCATCCCTGACAGATTCATTACCATATAAAGCCTGCCATTCCGTGGACAATCAATGCAGACAGCGTCCACCTCCAGTCCAGGTTGTCATCAATCAATGTGACTGCCTGTGACTTCCTGTGACTTCCTGGACGCCAGTTCCCGTGGACACTCCATCACAACATTCCTCCGTGACTCGCCTCCGTGACTCTCCGACGACGTGTCTTGGCAACGTGACTGGCACTCTGGATGTGATGAGCGGCGACTCTACCGGCTACCTACCCCTCGCTCTACGCCGTGTTTAGACACCGTCAGCTGGGCATAGACGCCGTCAGCCTTGCATAGACACTGTCAGCGTGGTGTGTTCAGAGCAAAGCAAACATTTTCTTTTGGCCTCTGGAGGTACAGGTCTGTTGTAACCTTTCCGTTCCACGGAGATCTGAAAAACCTTTCCGTTCTCTGGAGATCTGAATTTTCTGAGTGGTGAGTACACCTCATAAGATTTATCTTGTACGACCTGTTGGACTTGCATGTTTTATTTCTATCAGATAGTTTCAATAGACTTTTAAGTACAAATTTTCCAGGTTTATTGTCCTAGATGTTGTAATTAAATTGTGTCATTTGTCATCGTCTGACCAAAGTCAATGGACAATGGCAGATATACAGCACGTGATACAAGAGTTTGTCTTCGTTAGAAAGTAATCAGTGTGAGTAGAATTCTCATCTGCCAAGATGATTGAAGTTTGTGACTTGGAAAACGAATGTCATTACAAGTAGGAGCATTTTATGTTATATGGCTACATTTGTATTAGATTTGTTTTGTTGGCCAGGGAAGGTTTTACATGTTCGTATTATTAAAGAATGGCAAATTCTAGTACATAGGAATTCCATTGACGTCATCAGTTTTATTTTCAAGTAGTGTTCCGTGCAAAACTGCCATGGAAAATTAATGGATTTTACAATAGTTTCTGAACAATGGACACATTACCAGGCAGATCTATCTGATATATTTTACAAACGATCTAAATGGAATTAGCCAAGCTGTAGTAACAGATGTTTTCACAAGGTCATGGAGATTATTGGCATTAGTGTTAATGTTAGTGTTAATGTAGTGTTAAAGTCAGTATTAATATGAATTAATGTTAGTGCTTATGAGTGAAAAAATCCTGAAATGTGTCTCTAAGCCCCAATAGTGCTAATGTCAATGTTAATGATAGCGTTTACGATAGTGTTGATGATAATGATAATACAACCAGAAGGTGTCATCACCACCTTAACCCTCTCCATGCTGCAGGCAACCAGAGATGCCCTAAAGAGCTGTGTCCGTGCCTAATCCAGCAGGAGGGGTTAAATGGTTCGTACAACTATAAACTAACCACTTGTTCCGTTTCTTTGTTGGGAAGGTTTTCTAAAAATAATACGAGGTAGAATAATTCTGAGAACCGTGTCGGACCATCACGACCTGGGGATTACCTGGCATCAATGGCCGCCGTCCGCAGATGTCGCACTACGAGTTACCTGGCATCAATGGCCGCCGTCCGCAGATGTCGCACTACGAGTTACCTGGCATCAATGGCCGTCGTCCGCAGATGTAGCACTACCAGTTACCTGGACGGCACGATATATTTCACATTACCGTTGACGATGTTCAATTGGAAAAGTGACAAAAAATACTGAATGTTTAACAATAATCTGACCTTGAAAAATATTCTGACTATTTAATAATAATATTTTTAATTGGATATATGTGATGTTGGTAATGAACTATGATATTTCCATACTTTTGTGTTAAATTTGTTATATGTTGATAATCTGGATATTCTTTGACCATTGTATATTACTGATATCTCCCCTTCACCCAATCATTGTATTATATTACTGATATCTCCCCTTCACCCAATCATTGTATTATATTACTAATATCTCCCTTTCACCCAATCAGTGTATTATATTACTGATATCTCCCCTTCACCCAATCATTGTATTATGTTACTGATATCTCCCCTTCACCCAATCATTGTATTATATTACTGATGTCTCCCCTTCACCCAATCATTGTATTATATTACTGATATCTCCCCTTCACCCAATCAACCACCCAACCTTTCAACCCCAATCACCCAATTGCTTATTCACCCATATGCACCAATATCAGGTCAACCCCCACCACCCACCCCCAGCTAACACAGTGGCACCCAAACCTCTCACCCACCATCCACCCCCCACCCCCACCACCACCCAACACTGTGGCACCCAAACCTCTCATAAGCTGTACTGAACATTGACCTTTGGGTCATAGTGCTAATTGGCATTCTGAATTTAACATGACCTTGCAATGACCTTGAACACTGGATGAGACACTCTCGACATTGCCACCTTCTCCTGCCTCTGCTCAACACTGGTCATATCTTGCAGTTACAGCTCTGTGTTCTGGCTAAATGGTGATGTACGGCCGAATACATCACATACATCCTGATTGTTCATCGATTGCCAAAATGTCAACATGTTTCTTAGACACAGAGAGTTGGACTAATATTCGGAATATATTATTCAGACAGTACACATCCAAAGAATGATGTGTCAAACAAACATTTCCCATCAATAGTCAAATCCAAATAGTCAGAATAATTTGGATCAGATTTCCGATATGGCCACTGTACATAGCGACCTTGAAGTGAGAACATGAACTGTCTGAAGCCACTCTGGGGTGGGAGATGACAGACATTTATATTTCAACTTTATATGCTCATCAGTGCCAAAAGATTTTAATATTTTAAGGATTCTTCAACATCTGGAATGTGAAACGACTCAAAGTGATTTTCACACATGTGTATTGTGAATAGTTCTTTAGATTCACACATGTGTATTGTGAATAGTTCTTTAGATTCCCAAAATAATGGCAGCAATATCAAATAATGTCCGTAATATTTATGACAACCATCAACTCAATGTTTACCCAAAGAGGTCAATGTTCAGATAATCTGTTCTGTCTTAATAGAGATTCCTCATTTCCCTGTCACAATTTGACACTTATGGCAGATAATAGTGATGGTGATACTCCGGTGCAATATCTATGTCAAGGTCACTGAGATCAATATGTTGATGCTGCTAATCAAGTTCCATGTGAACTAAGTACGCGTACCTGGTTTGACTTTGTATAACTGTCACTTCTCTCTGGAAATATCTAGATGTGATGTGGAATGAAAGGAAACATTAATTACTAGTGTCCTTACCAGAAACAGATACATGAGATCAGGGAAATTACATGGAAAATGGTGTGGATATCATAATTGCTTAAGCACAGATCAACTTATCCACACAACCTGTAACTATATAGTTCATAGTTAGTGTACTTTAACCTTTTGGAGACAAACACCCATTAATTCTAGTGTCAATATTACTTTAATCCTGAATTTTAGGAAGACTGTATCTTGCATCAATTTATTTTATGTCAATCGAAGGATTCCTTGGTTAATGAAGTCAATAATTGACATTTTCAGAAGAAAACTTCATTACTCAATTTTTCTGCCAAATTGCATTCTGAGAGAACTTGTGTTAACCCACTAACAGCTCAATCAATGCTTAATGGAAAATAGGGGGCTATTAAAAATGTATAGGGTTATGCTTAAATTATGTCTATGGTAATCATTTTTCAATATGGCTAGATCTACTGGTAAATCACTTTAAACTATCTCGTATAAAATTACTAGAAATGGATTTTGAACAGGATGCATGCATAGTGGTACTATATACATTTTAATGATCACAATATTTTAAGCAACAGAAAAAGCTAACGTTCAATCAAGATGATATGCTGTAAGATTTTCCAATCATTCATAGTCAACAACCATCTCATATAGCAATTATTTCTAACAGTGGTAAGCACAAGTGTATCCATCATTTTTCAACTGCTATTTTTTTTTGTAATACAGACATTCATCTTTAGAAGGTGACAAACTGACAGATTCACACTTCAAGTCACTTGTCTCCTATTAAATTAATGGCTGATTGTCGTGTAAAACGGCCAAGTGTCGTGTAATTGTATGAATAACCACACAACAAAGTCTTCTCGCCACTGACCTTGACACGTAAATAATGTCAATGTCACCTGATTACCATGGTAACTCAATGAAGCCTCACAGAGGCCGATGCATGAACCAAGATCTGACGGCGAACTTTAGGCGAAAAGTGAACTTTGCTAATGGTTCCATGTCGCGTGTAATTACATCGGAAACTCTTGTCCATCACAGCTCTTCTTGTGCGGTTACACGGCGGCTCTTCTTCACGGCTTCCGTGTTTGAATGTGTGAACTTCCCAGATCTGTGGCGAATTAATACGAGGAAATGACATTAGTAAGTAAATAAGCAATGACATTAGTAAATATATAGCAATGACATTAGTAAATATATACGGTAGGAAATGACACCTGTGGGAAAGTTGGGAGTTACTAGTTGACATAATATTACTGAATTTTGTTTTCTTTGTGTACGCATGAAATATTCCGATGGAAACAGGCAAAGACTCTGACATTCTGTTCGTAAAATAAGATCTGCCTACAGCACTATTGAATTGAGTTGACACCTTAGTGACATGTTGGAAACATTAATGTGATTTGAATGAAAGAAATATATTTAAATGTTATTGCTGGCAGATGAATTTGGTCCCAAAGAGGAAATGTAGGTTGTGGTCGGGTGCCAGGAATTCAATATGATTTGACCAGGTGAGCGCCGCATCTTCTAGGGGTCGTTATAGCAACACAGCTGGGTCAGTTGTCCCCTGTCACATGACATCCATAGCAAGACAGCTGAATATTTCTGTCATTTGATGTCCCATAGCAAGACAGCTGAATTATACGGTCAGTTGAAGTCATCTGCCCCAGTTAGGTCATACTGCTGCCGGACATCCTAGCTGAATTATCAAGAATGATCAAGCCAGCTGAATGCATTATACTGTCATTGATGTCCCCATCAACTGAATTATACAAGACATCAGAATTATTACTGTCAGTTGATGTCATCAGCCCGTTAGGTCATACTGTCACCTGACATCCCCTAAAAGGACGGTTAGGTCATACTGTCACCTGACATCCCTTAAAAGGACGGTTAGGTCATACTGTCATCTGACCTTCCCCAGGGATGGTATCTCCAGATGGTGAAAGATTTACTCCTGTAAGTTCATTTACAAGTGCTATATTTGAAGACGTTTACAGAACGTGCCTGTAGTTGATATAAATGTGCAATTACTCCACCCCCTTGCTCAGGCATCAGTATTGGCTCATGTCATGGCAACCATCTCGTGCCGACAATGTGAGGCAAATCGGAGGAAATGGGGTTTACCTACACAAGGCCTAACCAACACTGACTTCTGCGTCCCTAGGGAGCTGCACAGGGCACTGGCTACATGCAACAGTGAGGACTCCTTGCAGGAATGATGACGTGGATGAACAACTGAATACAGCTGTGGAACCATCTTCTGGAGGCCGAGATTTGAAATGTTTGAAGCCTGTTTGACGCGGGTCTGTCTGAGACTGTCTGCATGACACCAACATGTCTGTGACTGTCTTCAGAACATGGCAGGACAGTGATATACGGAATTACAACCCTGTCCTTAATTGTCCTGCCAGTAGGACAATGACCTCCTGTGATGGCGACCATGTTGAACTGTGGGAAGCAATCTGTAGGAAAACAATGTAAGTGGATTGTAGGAATTGTTGTATTCAGAATGTGATTGTGTTACAAGATGTAATATCATAGATGTTGTGTTATGTCACTTGTGATATTCTATTAATTGGTGAAATGTAACAAGATATGTTGTCATCTGGTGACTAACATGTGACCAAGGATGAATATAATTAATCATTGACATGTCAGCATGGTGATATCTGATTACCGTCTTTACCCATCTATAATACGCCCCCGTCAATAATACGCACCCCTTTCTCAAGGGGAAAAAATCTGGAAAAC
>JAVCKZ010066754.1:0-14435 GCA_034780755.1 Lepetodrilus elevatus
CCAATTATATTCGTTGATATAACACGGGTATTATAACGCGGGTGGCATGTCATGGACCCCAACTTCAGTATTATATCGAGGGAGCACTGTATTTGGAACAGGTATGCGGAACAGGTATGCGGTCCATTGAGTAATCATGGCTCTTACCATTGAGGACAGCCACGCCCACACGACTGCGCATACAGCTCATAGCCTCGGCCACCTTCCAGCGACCCACCACCGGGTTGAAACACTCCACTGTACTCAGGGAGTCACCTGTCAAGTTCAACACCAATACCATGTAGCATATATCTGACAGTATGTAGCATATATGACAGTATGTGGCATATATGACAGAATGTAGCATATCTGACAGTAGTGAGTGAGTGAATATGGAGTTTAACACCGCTGCAGGAATCCTTCAGTCATTTACGATGAATCTGACACTAAAGCTGCAACAATTCACTTGCGTAATCGGTGCATCGAATATTGACTACGGTATACACAAATTGCATTCGTTACACAAATACTCAAATATTTTCATATTCTCCATTATTATAATATTTTCTATACGACATATTAGGAGACATATTCAACAAGGCTTAATTTTGTTAAAGTTTGGTAGCAGTAATCTGGTGGGTTTTTTTAAGATTGCAAAGTGTGATTGGGAGCATAACACCCATTCTCACTAAAAAGGCGGCAATTGGTTTTGGACATTTTCTAAATATTTTTTTTTATTATATAATATCATTGAAAAATGTGTGTATTATAATAAATTAACGTAAGTAGAAAAGGTTTCCAAAATATCAGGACTTGGGTTCTTGGAGTAAATATTTTACCATCATTTTAAAAAAGGCCGCTGTAATTTACAAGATGTCAATAGATAATATATCCATGAAGTAGCGGTATGTTCATATATAATTATCTTAGTTCAACATGTACTTATCCGTTAGTAGTAGTATTGCTTTAAATAGTAATTGTCCATAAATCGTGTGATACGTGCTAAATTAATATTTAAACATGCATAGTTTGCTGTGTTGGTATTTTCATAGTATTTCAAATGTGACAATGCTGGCATACCTGACGACGTCAGTCCACCGACAGCGTATATGATGCCAGGCACGTCCGTACAGCACCTGGGCCGGGTCTTGAAGGTCTGCAGCAACACGCGCCTCTCTGGCATCAGGTGGTAGTCCCGCGCCTCATCCAGCAAGTCTCTGAAACATGCACAAATAGACATCCATACAGTCGTTGTGAGTCATGTAGAATACATCCATTTGTAGTTATTGTCAGGTTCTGACATAATAGTGTAAGACATATATGAAAAAATAGCTAGATACTGTAAATCATGAAATTAATGCGAGCAGAATATTAATGCGAAAAATGCGACCGCCGTATTGTCGCATTTAATTACTGCGCGTTAACAGTAAGACTTGGAGGAAAACATGTATGGAGACATGGCCATTCGAATTGCATTGGTTTCGCATGTATGTCAAACTATGCATCCTTCCAAGCTTAATGAGACCATTTGCTTATTGAAACCATTTGCTTATTGAAACCATTTGCTTATTGAAACCATTTGCGCATGCGCATCACGTTTTTTTAGATTTAATTGTACATGGAGAGTAGCACAAATACATTATTGTCTGTTATCATCTTAACCCAACATCAATTTGGCTCAAATGATTGCTCATAATGGTAAATGGAGGCCAGACAACTCGACCCCTGTGACAAATTGGCCCCGTGGATGAGGCAACTCGGCCTAATGGATGAAACAACTCGGCCATTGTATTTGAAGAATACAAATTGTAGATTACAATAGACATGATGTGACATTTTATTAGTTTATTAAGTAGGGGCAGGGTTTCTCCACACGTGCAATCTTGCGTCCAATACGCAAAAATCGCAAGTTTGGACGCACTTTATTTATAAAAAACTCTCAAAAATTTAAACCTAAGTGGAACCCTGGTAGGGGTGTAATGATATACACAGGAAAATATGGTAGATCTAATTGTTTTCATCTATAGCGCACTCTTTGACTTCCAGTCACTATCCAATCTAACCTGCATTGTAGAGAACTTTTGACGAGCTCCTCGGTGGCCACTTTGTCTGTTAAGTACTGCGGCGTCAACAGTGGCAGCCTCACTTTCACCATCAACTCCGGCAACATTTCCTTCCGAGAATCTTCTACGTATTTCACCCATTTTAACGCTGACTCAAACACCTGTAACATAATTTGCACATTTTCATGTATTTTGTAGTTCTTACATTGTGACAGGCTAACAATGTGTACTACGAGAAGAGATGATGGTCCTTCATTAATACAGACGAGACAGAAATGCTGTTAGTATTACTTTATTATACTATTACTGTTACTGAACAACTACATTCAGCTAAGCTACAGGACTGCTCACAGTCCTCTCAGCCATCTCACAGTGGCTGCCATATTTAGAACTACAGCGTCACAGTGATGAGGCTGGCGACTAATCACATCGGAATCTAGGTAAAAGCACTACTTTTTTCCTCCAGTGTGAGTGCCGAGGGTATAACCGGAGGTAGGGGAGGTAATCCTGCGGTGATCCAATTGTGAAAAACTGCTATTTATCACCTGGGGGGGGAAATGGATGCAAATGGAAGTTGTTGGTGATGCAAGAAGAAAAGCAATAATGTCGTAGTCTTAGCACTAACTTGCTCTTCATTCTGGACATTAAGTTCATCACGTGAGATGATGTCAATGATGTCGCTGTGTGCCAGGTTGAGGAACTCCTCGGTGGTGGCCACCTGTCTGAAGTTGTTCTGGATGTACTTGTTAGCTGCCTCCACCAGACCTGCACACATGTACTGATCCGCAAAGGTCCGCACGGCCAGGCAGTTCTGTGGATGTAACCTGGAACAATGCCAAAAATCCATATACAATTAGCCATTTCAGTAAATCTGATGTTTACTAAAAATACATTGACACTTGCCACATCTCAAAGTTGAGCGCCATTCAAATGCAGTTACGTTCCTTTCAATGCAAATTTCATAGTGACTATATTTCCATTTGACATTATTCACATATTGCGAATATTCTCACCTTGCAAGCTAAACACCGATTTCTTGTCCGATGACAATTTCTAGAGTCTAAACGTACATGGCATTGTTAATTCTATTCTGGCTAAACTATGTTAGCGAACATTCAAAGCCCTACGAGTCTGTTCACGCTATGCGCTGCCACTGGACGGCAAATACATCGCGTCAAGGTCCCGAGACATGAGAGTTATTTACCGTATATACTCGTTGATAATGTACTAGTCGACCCCCATCTTTCTGAGTATATAAAACTTAACTTATCCACGCATATATACGGTACCATGTAAATATATTCTCTTTTTAATAAATATATGCCGACTGTTCCATGGCCTTATTAATTTCATGTGTATGTATACATAGTTGCTACACATTATTTTTTTTTTTTTCTCAATCTCCTCCGTATATTGTAAACAAAAATCAAAAACATCATTATCCTTTCAAAGTTTTCCGTAAAGTGGGCCCAAACTAAAATGTCTCGACACGAGATTCCACGTTACTTTGACTTCCTATAGCAGTTGAAACATTACAAGCATTATGAAGTTGTCTAGCGTCTATTATTATTGGAAATACATCTACATTGATACTGAGTCTGTATCTATATCATGTATATACCGCCCTCTGGTGGCCGTACAAATGAAGGGCAGATAATCCCGTGTAAACAGTCTTTGAGCCCCGCCAGAACAGACAATCTGGATTTCATTGACTATGGGAGATAAGCGTAACTAACGGAACAGATACGGTATCTGGTTTGAACGCATGTATGAGCAATTCCGTACTCCTTTAATGCCTTCCATAATCTCTCTCCAGTAATCCAAGATCAATGGAGCAGTACTTCGGGACATTCCGTTAATCCCTAGCTGCATTAACTACACAGGGAAGCGCTGATTTATACGTATTAACAAATCTGCTACAAGACAATTAATGCTCGTAAAGATTTGGATGATGGTTTTATGTATTCAACGATATTGTAAGATTTATAACAAGAATTATATTAATTAGTAGGTTGCTGCTATCTAAGTATTCGTTACTTTGATGTGACGTGTTACGCATGACGGAGAAATACAATAGGATGTCCATAGACATTATAATTTAGTAGGATTTATTAAATTCGTATAGTATTGCTCATAAATTTATAAAACAAAAATTATGATTTATATTCATAGTTTTGAATAAATTACAGTTCGATTAGTTTTAATCATATACTATAATTTTATGCATGGCTTCATGAATGCATTATAGGGTCAAATAATTGGGTGACGAACGAGTCGTGTTAAATACTGAAGCAATTTCAATTCAATTCATGTATTCTCTTTTACCACTAACAGTGGTATACGAGATACAAAATATACAATAAATTAGAGAAATATATCAAGCAAGTGTTTAGTTTGGTCATAATACATATCCAGATGAGCTCATACTCGTCATATCCTTTGAACAGCTGTTTATGTGTAGCTATACTTCTACCATAACGATACATGGATAATCTCGATTAAATCTATTACGTCTGAATTGTGTTGGCATTTTTCATGGTCAAACGTATTTTACATGAAAGTATATATACCGGGATAGTAGCCTACATGTACATTAACATTTGATTTGTCTTCACAAGTATATTGGGAAACAAGCTACATTTAACAAAATATGCTTGACCAAGAAATATGTAAACAAACCGTGATTGTATGCCTTTAAAATTCAATATTGTCTTTAATTTAATTGATCGCTGGGATAACGCTCATGCGTGATATACTAGTATTCTCGCGTACGCAATCTTTATTATATTCGTATTTTTTTCCAATTCCTCAACTGTGGGCGGGACATCGGATGCTTCTACTTCGAAACACAGACCAATATGTCTACTTTGCGTGCACCTGTCAAATGTTAAGTAAGCACAATGGTCTGTGTTTTGAGGATGTTACATCGGAATTCCTTGCTTAGGTTAACTTCCAATACAATTATGTACAAACCCACAACAAAAGTGTTTGTAATTCCTTGGTATGATGTGACTTATATCACTTTTATTAACTTGATCCTTTAATTTGATTACTTTGTAATTCGTCAATTTTGATATTTTGATTATTTTTTTAACTGATCAAAATAGACTGTACGCTAAATGAATATAACGTGACTTTTCATAGGAATCAAACCCGCCTATAACGATTTAGTGAAACTGATACTAAGTTCTAATTAAACATATTAATTACAAAAATCATAAGTTCGCCTTTAATTCCAAGTATATATATATAATAGGAATAGAGGATTAAAATGTCATTTAAATTTAGAGAGTTTAACCTTCAGCGTGAGAATAGCGAGTATTTAATTCACATCTGATAACTACTGTCAACCCTCCGATTGTACCCGGGCTCGTAGCTTATGTGAACAACACAATATGTTTCCGTTTCCATTACCTCGTTATTGGAAAGATTATCTCGCCCTGTCCAATCGAGATCTTGCGAGATTTAGCGAATCTTCGGCGTCGCTTACGAGTCTCGGTGTCTCTCTTTCAACCGAGCCATTTATCATGCCTAGTACTCTCTTCTCGGACACCGCTTCAAAGTTGCGGACTAGTTTATTACTCAAACATCCAGAGTTTTTGTCCTGCGATCAAAGGCCTTCCTAATTCAATTACAAAATCCTCGTGTCGTGCTCATCGTAAACATGTCATAATTTTTGATAGAATGGAAAATGCCTCTTGCGTATTCGGGTCCGCTGTGTTTCCTAGCAGCGATTGTGTTGCTCGAAATCGACCTTAACCGTCTAATCAGTTTACAAACAGAGTCGTCCATCGTAATTACCATAAAGGTATCGACTAGTCGCTTATCTCAATTTAGTCTTAGATATATTCTTTACTTAAGACATCCGCCTTTGATTTCTGTATTGCCTGGATCGAATTGGATCCGACTGAAGGTATGCCAATTAAGATAGAATTGTACCGTACATGTTGACGGGAGCGAACGGGGGTGGTGTGTGTGTGTGTGTGTGTGTGTGTGTGTATGTGTGTGTGTATGTGTGTGTGTGTATGTGTGTGTGTGTGTGTGTGTATGTGTGTGTGAGTGTGTATGTGTGCACATGCGTGCGTGCGTGCATGCGTGTGTGTCGTTTGTATGTGTATGTGAGTGTGTGTATCTGTGTATGTGTGTATGTGTGTATGTATGTGTGTATGTGTGTATGTTGTGTCTGTGTGCGCGCACGTGTGTGTGTGTATTTGCGTGTGTGTGTGTCGTTTGCATGTGTATTTGTCGTGTGTGTCTGAGAGCGTGCGTGTGTGCGTGTGTGTGCGTGTGTGTGTGTGTGTGTTTGATTTATGATTGTAATAATTGTAATAACCAACATGGCGGCCATACTATTAGGCACACCGGGAGGTCAACAGACTGTAAAACTCCCGAACAAGATGCTTCGCTATCACAGAGTCAACAGTAGTGTCGGAGGACCGCATACGTTCTACTTAACAGAACCACCCCGAAAATACAAAGTTACGAGTGATCTGCACTAGTCTCTTGACCTCTTAATCCGAGTTCGATTCCCGGTAGTAGGGAGTACTCTACAAGGGGTCATATCATGGTGGTAGCTAGGTGTGTGCTTAAGCGTGGCTGTGAAAAAAACGTATAACCTGATATCTTATGAATACTGGTAGTTTTTGTTATAAATACTGATAATGGATATTAGGCTATGTGTGTATAATACTGTAGTACTGATCATGGTTGTTGACTAAGCTGGGTAAGTGTACTGATAATGGTTCTTGGGCATGGGTGTAGTATACTGATCATGATTGTTTGCTATGCTTGTAGGATACTGGTCATGGTTGTTGACCATGCTTGTAGTATACTGGTCATGGTTGTTGACCATGCTTGTAGTATACTGATCATGATTGTTTTCTATGCTTGTAGTATACTGATCATGATTGTTTGCTATGCTTGTAGTATACTGGTCATGGTTGTTGACCATGCTTGTAGTATACTGATCATTGTTCTTTTACCATGCGTATACTGATCATGGTCGTTTTACCATGCTTGTAGCATGCAGATCATGGTTGTTGGCTATGCTTATAAATACTGATCATGGTTGTTGGCTATGCTTATAAATACTGATCATGGTTGTTGGCGTGTTTATGGAATACATGTACTAAGACTGTTAAACTCATGCTACTGGTATAACTTAGCATAGCTGTTTTCTATGCTTGTGGTATTCTGATTGTGGTATACTGAAAATAACCGGGGTTTGGCCGAATCACTATCTGAGATATTTTGCACGATCTGCATCGTCCGGTATAGACCCCTACATTGTTCTCAACTAAAGAAAAAGAAAGAAAGTATTACCGCCTTGGTAGAGATGATATCGAACTTAATGTCGATATACATTATAGATTTTAAATGTTGGTATTGATGAAGCAGAACAAGAACAAGAAGAACAAGAACAAGAAGAACAAGAACAAGAGGAATAAGAACAAGAGGAAGAACAAGAACAAGAACAAGAACAAGAAGAATAAGAAGAATAAGAACAAGAGGAATAAGAACAAGAGGAAGAACAAGAACAAGAACAAGAAGAACAAGAAGAACAAGAGGAACAAGAAGAACAAGAGGAACAAGAACAGGAACAAGAACAAGAACAAGAAGAACAAGAAGAACAAGAGGAACAAGAACAGGAACAACAACAAGAACAACAACAACAACAACAACAACAACAACAATAACAACAACAACAATAATCGATATCGATAATTAACAATGATACCACATTTATTTTGATTCCTAAAACTGCGCATAATGTTATTTCTACTAAAGTATTACCAGGTATGGTGTTCAATCTACGGTATTGACAAAATTTGCCTTTCAGACATTTCTAATGCCTTTCCTTGCTCCGTCATTTCCTAGTGATCACGTGTCAGATATCTAACTATAGTGTACACTTCCGGGTCACGTGTTTTCAACAAGACCTTTGTGCGATGCTGCGACGAGCCTTGCTATTAAATCGATCTTCCTCCAATCAACGCGGTGCTAATTAATTACCCCCGCCTTACCTGTCCAACACAACGCTGGGCCCCCTCTAATTGCAATTCATCGATCGTCTCACCTTTCTCGCATTCCCTGTCATTTCCGGAACAAGCGAAATTAATTTGTCATCAAGTTTTCCGCACTATTCTTCTGCAATCGAACAGAACATTTCGATCGTATTAGACCTAAATTATCGTTTTAATGATCAGCCTACGCTTAATTTGTTCATTGATGGCGGCTATTCATTCTATGCTGCATGGTGTCGACCATTGAAGGACGCAAGGTGTTTGGTATGGTGCGTCGTCCTACGCGACAGATTATAAATTACAGACGGCTAGTTGTCTTGTTAAAAGTGTTCAGACAAAGCGTTTCTATGACATATTTTTTTCCCACTTTGACAAAGAGAGATCGTTAACAATGGTTTCCACGTGTTAATTCGCAAATCAATTTTTTGAATTTCCTTCAAATGTTAAATGGCTTTTTAGTGATATCGACGTGAATTGAAACCAACGGGGGGAACTTTGGTCATCATGCGACCCAAGATTGCGTTTACACGGTATTAGTTTGCCTGATTAGATGTCTTTAAAACGGTAACTTTATCCTGTATATATTCACATTTGTATGTGTGATTCGAAACCTATTAACCACTAACGAGCAACTCTGATATTTTTAGATTATGTTTTAAAATATTAGTATTGATTGTTACTAGATCGACACGTAATTAATGGGTGTGCTAAGTTTAGAGCTAGTTTGTTGGCAAACTAAAAACGGTCCACGTTGATAGGCCTATCTATCTTGTTCATTCTGTTGAATGTTAAAATATATTAACCGCCATCGGGAAAGTAGCTGGTCGTAACCCAATAGGCAAACATACGTTGGAATAACGTTAATTGACGTTAAATTGACGTAATTCCAACGTATTTTGCGCTAATTGACGTTAAATAGAATGTAATTCCAACGTTTTTTTGCCAGATGGGCAAGTCAAACTATTAATTGCCTTCGAAACAAGCATTAAATCTTCAAGATTATCTTATAAGTGCAGCTTGTTCATCCTCTAAATATCAGGGCCAGTATATTCTGTACCGTATGAGCAATACTGTGTCTACTTCTCGAGGATGAACACGTTACATTACATTACCTCGGTCGTACACTTAGGAAGCCGTTCAATAGTATCTATCACACACGAGCGTTTGCAGATTATATTATTTTTTAATCAAATAAATATGTAAATATGCACTTTGTCCATGCTTTATCAAAGCTATAGCGGGATATTCAATTGTCTTTATTGGAATGTATATCGCTCAGGATGTTTTGTTTTGTTTTTGTTCTTTAAAATCATAACGAAAAACGTCAATTTTAATATGTCACAATAAATGATAACAGCGACTCATTAGACTATTATTAGGTCTGTCTCACATATCCGCGTTTCGATTTTAACAATGATGTGGAATTTGAGACTGAGCCTAGTTTCAATGAACTTGTCATCTGATAGGGGTGGATTGCCTATTAATTATGAAATAATATTTTCTACCAACATCAATTTAGTCTCAGCATTCCATTAGATTAAATTATGCATCATGCTTTCTTCAAATAGTAAGAAGAAAACCAGATATGATTAATGTATGGCACATTATCTTATTTCTGAGCGAGTGAGGGGGAGAGATAGAGAGAGGGAGGAGAGATATAGAGTGGGGGAGATAGAGAATAAGAAAGAGAGAGGGTCACAGGAGAGAGAGGGAGAGAAAGGGGGAGAGATTATCTTGTTTTCTGAGTGAGTGAGTGGGGTGGGAGTGGGGTGGGAGTGAGAGAGAGAGAGAGACAGAGACAGAGAGAGAGAGACAGACAGACAAAGACAGAGGCAGAGAGAGACAGACAGAGAGACAGACAGACAGACAAAGACAAAGAGAGAGAGACAGACAGACAGACAGACAGACAAAGACAGAGAGAGACAGACAGACAGACAGACAGACAAAGACAGGCAGAGAGAGACAGAGGGAGGGGAGAGATAGAGGGAGAGGGAGAGAGTCATAGATAGAGATAAAGAGAGAAAGACACAGAGAGAGGGGGAAACACGATCTAGTTTCGTGAAACGATGCTGAGTTGCATAATTGTATCAATGTTTATTGATAATGTTAATCGGCATTACCGTATTAATACAAACATTTATGTATTATCTATTCCTGGAACCCACATTCAATTAATACCCCACAGGTTGAGGTCTATGACGTATGGCTAATAAGTTACAATCATAAGTCAAATTACATAATTATAGATAATTATTCATCTTTATTTTGATTTCTCCTTCACATTGATGTACGAATAACCAAGAAGATTATGTATTATATTGGTGTTGATCTATAACAGATCCCCGTGTTTCATTATACATGTAATTACGATTTGAAATAACCCTATTATGTGTATTTAGATTACAGTAATATATTAGTATCGTGAATATAGAATTTGTCAATAAAGGTAACTTACTACAGTGTGATATCTACAGATGTGATAAATATCTGATATTCATATGTTAAGACACAGATCCAAATCTATAGACACCCACCCATACACGCACGCACATATACACGCACGCACACACGCACACACACACACACACATGCAAGCACACACACATACAGGTGTACTTGCAATTACCTAATATTATCTATGCAGTTATCATGTCCTGCGAATAAATAAAGTAGCTTGCTCTAATATATTTATAAAATTTGTCTGTATAATTATAATGTATTTAAAGAAAGATTTGTATTTGTTTGGGAGTTTTCTATATTTATAATAAGTTCAAATGCTGCAGATATTGTTAATAAGAAATGTGTGGGGTATTGCAATGAACGCTCCTTAGACCCCCATTTTTTATATTATTATTTTAATAAAATTAGAATCTAGTAGAGGAGGGAAAAGAGAGGGGAGAGTGGGGAAGATAGAGCGGGAGAGAGATTTGGGGAGATATATTGGGAGAGATGGGGAGAGATGGAGAGAGATGGAGAGGGAGAAGTCTATCAAGACAGAGAGAGATAGATCTATATAAAGATAACGTCAAACAGAAATTTAACATCAGCTAGTAGTAGTAGTAGTAGTAGTAGTAGTAGTAGTAGTAGTAGTAGTAGTAGTAGTAGTAGTAGTAGTAGTAGTAGTAGTGATGATGGTAGTGGTGATGGTACTTTTAGTTGATGCATCGATGATGTTTTTATTGTATGATATTATTATTAGTATCATCAATATATCCCGAAACATTATCCTCCTTGGGTGCTTTCACAACATGTCTGATCATTCCTCAATTATCGAACCAATTAAATTTAATGAGGCGTAATCTATTATCAGAAAACGTGGAATTCTGAAACGCTAAGAAGACGGATAATTAAACGTCATTAGTATCGATGTTTTCCGAGTTAGTTTCTCTCTCATTCCGTAGTTGTATCGTAACTTCAATCAATACTTATACATCTATACATAACACTAATTACTATACTAGCTATTCTTTGCCTACGTTTATTATTAGCGATCTCTATATTTCATAGGAAGCACTTAACTGCTATAAATCATATTTAGCATTGTGCTGATATCGTCGATCGATATTCAAAAACAAAATATACACACACAATTTTGGACCATATTTTTATATTAAAACCTGTTCTATTACACAATAATAGTTGGATACGTCTTCTAAATTTGGATTAGCATTCATTTTATACGGAATTTGCTCAGAACAGTTGTAGCCACAGTTGATTGTATGTCCAATTTTAGAGACCTGCTACTAGGGTAAGTCCAGTTGCAATCACGAACCACTTTCACATCTACAATAGTTTTAGCTAACCATATTATAAAGTACTGTATATAAGGAGTACTGTAGCGACAATTGGCCCAATAACATTTGACTTGTAACTATAACTATTCTAAGCAACGGGGACCCGGTTGTTAACCTTCGTCGTGTTAAGGGCAACTTAGAATGCCGTAAATCATATTGATTATTCCAGACGGTCGAAGGTTAAAGTAGAACACGTGTATTACTACATTGGTTCCCAAAAGTTTAAACTGGCCAGCAACCACGCTTGGTAGCATTCAACGTAGTAGATAGACGTAAGGTAATTATACGTTTTTAACAATTCTATTAAATTAATTAAATTATTACAACTCGTCCACATTGGTAAGTTCGTACCTAATCGCAAGCTGCAGTATTTCTATAGTAGGAATGAGGTTTTTAACACAAGCCTTGATAGAAGAGAAAGGTGAAAGAATATTGAAAGAGGCTGTAAAACCACACACACACACACATACACACACACAACACACGCACACACACACACACACACGCACGCACGCACACACGCGCGCACACGCACACACACACACACACACACACATACACACAACATAATACTCGCAAGCTGCAGTATTTCTATAGCATGGAAGGATTCTTATATAATAATACAAGATGTGATATGGGCAATTACCTTGGAAGCGGCTCTAAAACCCTAATTTTATTTTTTTATTTTTTTAAAAATAAATCAAAATGAATTTTAAATGACAACTGATCCCTTTAATTATGCTTGGCGGTATTTAACTGCGGTATTTACGGCGGTATTTACGGCGGTATTCACCTGTAAGTTCCGAGTCGGTGACGTCTGGAGACGTCTCACCTTCGCCATCTTCATCCTTCGCCTTATCTCCACTGCAGCACGACAGAGCGTCTTCCTGACAGTGCAGGATATTGTCAATTGAGTGTTTGAAGGGCTGTTTTCCTTCAGAACTTACGCCTTTACTAGCCACCGAAAGATCCATGGCCTGCTATACACTGCGTAGGTATCACCATGCGCGTAATATCACATGCGGTAGCTTCAAGATGCTTTCGAGAAGGAGGGTTTAATTGCAAATTTAAATTAAACCATTTGCGAGCTGTACGTTTGCTTCTAGATGCACGAACATAAAGGTTCCGTTGTGGAGATGCTTCTTTCTTTTTTTCCCCCGTCTGTCAATTCAGGACGCAGAGATTTATTCATTTGAGGATTCTTCTTATTCGTCAAGTGTTCTGACTTCAAAGTGTATATCCAATTAGCTTATGAAGTCAGAAAAAGTCGCATGTTTTCTCCTGGAGTTGGTGATGGTCTAGAAGTAGCAAGCGCCGTCAGGAATATCAGTTCAGAACATCACGAAACATTGTCCTCCCGCAGAAACCAAGTCGGTCCCCGATTTTAAAAGTGTCGTCTGCTTGTCGCAAGGCAGCTATAACCGGATGTGCCGTCTTCCTCCGCTCGCGTACGACAACAGGCTATCATATCCGATCAACCCAAGTAATCCTTGATTTTATTTACCCAGATAAGAAAAGAAGCGCAGGCCTCGATCCTTGCTCGTTCCTATTGGACGAAAAGACAGATCTACCGTCAACCCGCCGAACTGCGCACATTTGCTGGTTTTGACTTGGCGACATCAAAGCGTTGTCGCTTTAAGTCACGGCTAATTTGTCATCCATTGGTCACAATGGACAGTCAACGGAGCGTTTTCCCAGGTAATAAATAATTACAATAATAATTAGGAGATGATTACCGGGTTCAGGTGTGGAAGTTATTATCAATAGTAGATTAGGTGGTTTGGCGAATTGATTAGTTTATCGACTGGGTCTTTGTCACATGTGCTGTTACTAATTACCTTAATTGGATAATTGGTTAGGGCGACATCCAGCGAAAGCCGTTGCCATGAGGATGGGCCAGCACCGTCCATGATATCAGGCCCCGGGGCAAGAACGTGCCACGAGGATACCAGGTATAGAAAGCTGTATATCATTCACCCGTGCGATATACAGTCCTAATGTTGTCGGGAAAATTAGGATGGCTGTTTCCGCCGTTTCCTATGGCCAATGCCAGGCAATGGTCTGTTATCGAAGTGATCGATCGCCTTGTTAATTAGTGAAACGTTAATGTGATGACACCGTCGTTACTTTTCAAGTCGACCTACCCTACGGTAGGAGATAATATGATAATGAGCATTAAGCATACGGTAATTGCTCAGTTATGCTAGACGTGGTTTCTATAAAAGCCCGCAAACACGCACGTGCGAAATGATTATGAAATTTTAATACGTGTCGAAGCAAACTGTTATTAGTATCGAGAGATATTCAATTGATGCTGTAATGAGCATGAGATCAGAGATGAGACGCGACAATTATGATGTCCTTAAATTGTGTCTGTGACCTTAGTGTTTATTTATTTCAATTCGATTGAATACAATTATAATTGAGAGTATTATATGCAGTAAAATACACGAATAACAACAGCGTCTTTTACGAATGTACACACATACAGAGAGAGCAAAAGAGGGAGAGAGAGAGAGAGAGAGAGAGAGAGAGAGAGAGAGAGAGAGAGAGAGAGAGAGAGAGAGAGAGAGAGA
>JAVCKZ010066765.1:0-14435 GCA_034780755.1 Lepetodrilus elevatus
GTTACATATTAAAAATGCATAGGTAAAACATATATAAAATGGACATGCAAGGCCTCATTAGGCCGAAGAGACACCAGTCGTCGACTATGGATGTAATATTCCCGCTGTGACTTACAACACTGATGTATTCAATGCTAATTTATACTAAGATTTGACTTGCAATCAATATTGTAGATCCAATTATACAACTAGTCAGCGACTTTTACCCTGTGATGCAACACTACCGTACGTATTACAGTTGCAACACTTTACAGTATGCATACTCAGAGTGTATACTTTGCTTTACAATGTCAAAATATGGCACGAATGTCAATAGATATACATCACCAAGTCCCAGCTAATACTAGTATATAGTTTTACAACACCACTGTTGTTTTACAGTTCTCGTGGCTGCCAGTAAAAAAAACCCGACGTCATGGCGACATCTAGTGGGCAGTAATACCTGATGTGAGCGACATCTAGTGGCGATAAGTGTTACAAAATATGCACCCTGTGTATCTAGTAGCCTCGTGTCATTTGTCAAGCTGATACGACTGATACGAAGGCGACACAATAATCTAGTTTGCACCAGTTATGTGAATAAGCGGGGCCTGGCCCGAAATTACGAAACCTTTCTGAGTAGGCCTACGTGTTTGTGCTCAACTCACATGCTATGCTAAAAAAAACACAAGCGTTTTATGAACAAAATTCTGATTTGAGTATGAAATCGTAATCAGAAAACTTTCGTAATCTCGACCCCTAGAGACGCTCGTGACGTCACAATTGAGAACGTGACGTATTCCAGTTATCTGCGCAATGCGAGTGTACACAGGTAAGTATAATTAGCGTGAGTGGCCAGAACAGAGCTCTACAGGTAAACGTAAGTGCGGTTGGTCAACAGATAACACGTGACATAAACAAACGGACGTCTGGTAGTGGCGCGAATTCAAGAATTCTACGGTTTTCTGGTTTAAGAAAACTAAAGGTTAAAGTTCATTGAGTTTGCGATTGGGCGCAGGAATACAACAACTTACCAACATTCACGCAGCTTACTAATAATGAGTCAAACATGGTCACAAAGTCAGTGAACACCAACTCTACAATCATCACACTTTCTAATGACTACAGCCCTACAATATAACCCACATAATTATGTCATGCAAACCCACCCTTCCATACAATCCACATTTGTAATACATGTCAATGCTACAATTTCAATACAACACACATCGTCAATACAAGCCAACCATCTCATATAATCAGATTATTTAATATAAACAGTAACATGAATAAAATTTGATATAAAACTCATATCAACTCTTTAACATATTGCTTCTTAAACATAAAATTTTGTCACGAGCAAGTCGGGAACGAAAAATATCAGTCTCATTAAAATAAGATCTGAAACTAACGCTGAAACAGATAAAAAAAGGAACATTTTTCTTTGAAAAAAAATCACTGTGTTCGAATAATTAGAAAATTACGATTTTTAAAAAATGGTCATTTTCGTATATTTAAGGTCGGAATTTATATTTTTTTCGGCGATTAATTTAGGTGTTCGAACTATTAGAGTGTCCGAACTATTAGGAAAATTACGGTATACTATTTTAAGGTATACTCTTAAACGCAATTCAACTGTGAGATGCGCCGAAGCTATACATTGAAAAGTAATTATGAATTACTACTCATCTATTAAATGTTTCTAAACCACCCTATGCAACTCAGCGTTTTAATTCATTGGAATTAGCAGTGCAGTTCTTCTATGGAAAGGCGATCAGCTATTTAGCGCATACATATTAGAGTACAAAGGTAGCAGTAAAATATGACATTGGTTTCACTCCAATGAACTCGTCAACTTTCTCATTGGCTTGGTGGTGATTATTTTAGTGTTAATGTTGCACTCAATTCCCACAGCACACACACGCACACACACACGTACACAAAGTACCAAACACAAACCCTCTCTCACTCTTTCTCTCTCTATGCCCATCTCTCTTTCACAAACACACACACACACGCACGCGCACACACACACACACACACACACACACGGAGACAGACGCACACACACACATATATCAGGCACGCGCGCGCACACACACGCACACACACACACACACACACACACACACACACACGCAGTGTATATTTATGAGTACAGACACTCAAAACAGTCCATTATTATCTATCATACAAATACTTTTAAACGAGGATAAAATCAACAAAATAAAACTGTATTTCTTAATATTTAATAGACGACGGAATGTACGTAGCAAAGATATTAAAAATTAGCTTGTAGTGTTTCCATGTTTTTGTTATTTCGCATTTTTATGAATTATTTTATGTTTGTAAGTTATTTGTATATAATAAATAATAGCTTGTTTGGAGTGCCTATGGCTCGAGTCAGGTGTTACGAACACTTGGCTGCTGACATCACCGACCAATAACTGACAGTGTTTATGACTGAGTTATGGTCTCCACATCTAAAGCCATGGTCGACCTCTTGTCACATGAATGGAGGAGCGGAACAAAATTGACCATCGCTCGGACATTAATACCTCCGTATGTCGAACACAAATCATCATCAGACAGGACACCACCAGCAGACAGGACATCGTCAGGACACAGGACAATGAACATGCATGCACAGATATGCTAATAGACTACAACGCGCAGTCCTCCACAAACACACGCTAAGAGCTTCCTGTCGTTTATATACGTAGCTGAGGATAAGATATGATAGCAACCTGATTATATTAGCGCCTCCGTCCGCTATTGTTGTGCAAACAAGAGAAGGGAAAGAATAGCGAATCTTAGACGTTTTGACAGCTCGGCGATAGACGTTGTTCGGAAACATAATATTTCTGGGCACGTTTTTCCCACGGAGGTTGTTTATGCCTCCGGGTGCTGGGTATTGTAACCAGTGTAGCGAGCCCTCTGGCGATACCGGGACTGCAACCACCCGTGGCGTGTTCGAACCTGGCGCAGAGTCACGCATACCCGATATGCCACGAGGATATCTTAAAGAAAACGTCATTCTACGTTCTATTGATTCCATAATGGATGATGGTCTGGTTACGATATTACCTAGCATTGTATCCCAACCCATCAGTATCAAATTTTCAACTTCTAAATTATTCATTTCTTATCGAAACCGATTTGCATTATTTAGTGAATTAGCTAAAATACAGCTGACTTTCCCACGAGATAAAGAGGTATTGTTGCTGGCGGTATTCGTCTTTTTATCAAGTTTTTATCTCTGACATCGTGGCGGACCCATGAGCTAAAGAAGAGGACACGACAGCGTGTCTATTGTCCTGTTATCCAATTAACGAGCACATGTGGTGGTTCCTCTGTTGTCGCTACCATTAATACTACGCTAGGGTTCAGAGTATAAGTCGATCCATCTCTTTGAACTGGGATTGTCTTGCAGCTGGACGTTCAGGGGGCAGTGATAGAAACACCAACGACCAATCATTGTGGAGTATGGCTACAATTCGCTTTAGTAAACCTACACCTATGTCTGAATGAATGAACATTGACAACTACGTCAATATATCATTTCTTGTAGAGAGTGAGTCCTCAGAAGTAATGGTAAAACCTTCTAGGGCCTTGAAATGCAGCTTTTGTTGTATACTCCCCATGGAGTTGAGAAAGAAAAATTAGAGCAATCAATCAATCAATTCATTGACAGAGGTAATACTGTATAGCGCTATGAATATGCTTTCAAGCGTGGATTTGGCGCAATAGAAATGTTCACATTATTAATATCATTTCTCGTAGCTCTTATACATCATATAATAGATTATATACAAAAAAATCCGAAGGGACGTATCCATCAATCTACGACGTGCACATGTTAACGTACTACATTAGTAGTTCAATTAACCATTAGGGACTAAGTTACCAATGACAACATTTGTTATTGCGGCGGGGAATTCTTGTTTGACGAGAAACATTATTGACATCCAAAACATGCTTCTGGTCTCAATTAGCAAAAAAAGGTGTACGTGTAATTACGTGTGTTAAAACCCTGTACCAGCCCGGGACGTGTGGGAACTTGCAGTTGGAGAAAGTAATGGCGCGTGACGATGCACAGGACTGCAACTGTCGTAAGAAGTAATTTTGTGTACGTATCTTCTTCCGCTGAGAAGAGATTGTGCACATTGGGACGGAGATTGTCGTAGCTGACTCTCTCGTCCTGACCTGGGGGCATGTTCCCGAAGCTATCGTATACATAACGACGTTGCTACGTCTTCGTGGAGGAACATTTTACTCTTTCTGGATCATCAGAATTTCCTCCACGAACAGCTCAACTATGTAGTTACGTATACGATAGCTTAGGGAACATGGCCCCTGAGCCGCCGTGTCGCGATCATTAACACGTATCATGTCTGGAATATCGATGAATATGTATAGGTATTTGTTACGGAAGGGCAGTAGGGACACGTCGCAGTCTGGGTGTAGCTACTAGTGGTGACTTATTGGCGAGTTTGGTCGCCGTACTTTGCGTGTACGTATTGCTCAGTGGCTGCGATGGTCCGTCAGAGTATTGGCGTTGTAACGCCGTTATCCGCAACGATTTCATTGGTCTTACAGTGGTGTATTAATTTGTGGTGGGAGGTGAAGCAGTAGTAACTATATGTTACTGTGAAACCCACGAGTTACACGTATGACTAGAATAGGCTAATTACAGTTGCACATTAGGTAAACAGATATGGCAAACCTTTCCTCAGGGTAAACTGAAGGTGTATCCGCTTCGGGGAACATACACGGAGGGGATTCGATCTCGGAGTTTTGTATGTTGGCGTCTAACAGTCTAGTATACAACAGCCCCAGTCAGTCAGTCATACTTGTGCCCTAGTGGTATCTTTGTTTGGATGAGGGAAAGAGAAAACTAATTTTAAATGACATCCCAATAGCATTAGAATTATTACGCTAAAATCCACACGAAGGTGATTAAGCTCGTGATTACTCTGGGAGCTATTTTCATAAATCCGCGATGGCCTCCAAACAGCACTATACATCAGCCCGAGATCTGGATCATCCGCCCGAGATCTGGATCATCAGTGGATGTCACTTCGATCTGAGCCACCGGGGAGCTAAGACATTTAATTCTCAGTCTGACAATTCAGAAAGAAGTCCATTGGGAACATCTCGAATACAAGTTGGGCGCCACTTTTGACCCCGTCGATGTACTCCTGAATTACCAGTGCCTTCAACTTATATTAGCATGTACACGACGTGCCAATTAACCGAAACAGCAGGAAACAAACACAGACTAATCATTTGTAATCTCAAAACAAAGGCTCCTGATCTTCAATTTTCTCTTCCGAGTGAATCTAAGTCTCGCGAAAATACCGCCTGCAGTGTGAGCCGCCCAACAAATCCCCGTCTTCTCCCCGACACAAACATTCTGCCGGCGGTGTTTGAGGTCGGACATTAGGATCGGACGTTGGGGTCGGAGGTCACGATCTGTCCACTATCTGCAGAATGGGTCAAGTTAGACCTGGACTCGCGAAGACGTGGCAGGTGATTAGAACCTGATCCACGGGGCGGTGCACAGAAAGAAAAACACGATAAGTGTCCTGTTATGTGTCCGGGACATAACACCTAATCTAGATGCTCAAAAATACACCAGGACACCCGAGGTGAAAGTGTCCTGCCAGGATCCTGTTAGGATTTGTTAGGATTTGTTAGGATCATCTTGGAGCTGGACACTAAATTATAATTAATATTTTGTTTGCTGCTGTGGTGCCAACTATATCGGTGATTGTTTGTAAGTATAGGTAAAACGTGTATTTGAAAAGTACGTGTATTTGAAAAGTACAAGTCGAAAACTCTACAATACTACGAAATACGACTACACTACTACGATACAATTCTAGTAATGGACTATGCTTTATTCTAATAGGTCGCACAACTCTCCATTACTGCGCGGCAATAGACACATGTCCAATGCTAAATCAGAACAACCGTATTTTAAATATGAAGTGCTTTTAAAACATTAAATATCAGTAACTGTTTAAACAATCATAAGCGATCATCGTAGTCGAAAATATGTCTAGTCATAGATTCTTAAATGTAACGCCATGAAAAAGATGATCACGGTTCCATTCTTTTATCAGTTCTTGTCATATGGCAAGTAGAACATTACATAGATGTCTGAACTATTATTATACGTATAAGTCTACAGAGACTTAATTGCTGATGGTGTCTTCTCCTGTTCTAATGAACCATGGATCCATGCGACTGTCTTTGAAGTCTGTCTAACATGTCGATCTGTCCACAGAACACTGTTTGAATAACACAGAGCCACTGCTACAGATCGGATATATCGGGTATATCGCTTGGACTAACCAAAACAAGCAGAACGATTCCTTTCAGATCATCACGTTGTATTCCAGCAACAAGGTCGGGTACATTGTGACGTTCAGGCGCGACCTGGGCTCAAAACATGGCCGTCTGGGGTCCGTGTTTGTATCACTTTCCTGGACCGCTGTGTGGTGAACGTGACGGTAGGGCGGGCGAGAACTTCCCTGACAATGTCCTTGCGGTCTTTCGTCTTCAGGCGATGTCCGACTTCAGAAATCAACATCTTGCCACCACTCCTGTCAGCGTGTGTGGTCACGAGAGTGGACACTAGGCGATTGTTTGGGGCAAGGGAGGATTGGTGTGGGTGAGTGGTGGTAAGAGGGATACAAGAGGTGTTTAAGGGTCATCGTTGATATTGTGGTCAATAGCTGATACTCGTGTCCACAATAATCAGCGTGTTGTTGGCAAACACTTGAAATGAAACCTACTGAGATCTAGAGGAGATCTGCTTACAGAAAGAAGACGATATGTGTACAGAGACAGGACGATATAGGACGATATGTGTACACAGAGTGATAAGGGACAACATGGTACAGAGATTTGAACAACCCTGTACAGAGCAATAAGTGATGCAACCGTACACTGAAAGTCCTTGTAACATTGATGACAATGGAGTAGAGATGTAATACTGATTAGTATGATGTGAGTCCAGGAGTAGAGTGATAATTAGTATTGGTAATGCCCAAGACGTCGTTACTGTTACTACTGCTATACGTCTAGTCTAAAAGCTGCATATTATATTATGCTATGTTATTTTTGTATAAATAGTATGCGTTTTCAATAAAATTACTGTAAACGGGTATTACATTTGCGTGTCACTGATCTTCACGATTTTCACTTCAATATATTTCATAGTAACATGGTGTTGTATGGTGTTGTATGGTGTTGTCTGGTGTTGTATGGTGTTGTCTTGTTTTGTCTGGTGTTGTATGGTGTTGTATGGTGTTGTATGGTGTTGTATAGTGTTGTATGGTGTTGTATGGTGTTGTATGGTGTTGTCTGGTGTTGTATAGTGTTGTATGGAACATGGCCTGGTGAGGTAATACTCTGTGCCTGTAATACAATTTACTGTGAGATCTAGAGTATCAGTGTTGAGGCATCAAGTACAACACGATACCATTCCATTAATACCATGGAGTAGTACCCCTTGTTACACACGACGGCATTGGGGTGGTCGGCAATACTTTCGGGGTAGGGCTGGATAGAGGTTGGTTCCATCAATCATGAACAGCTTTACCTGTAAGGATATTATTCGACTCAGGTCTGCAGATAACCTGGCGCCAGTGGTCACTGAAACACGATAGTCTGGCATCAACTGGCTCAGGATATCAAGAGATGGTTGTCATCATGCATCAGTCTGTCTGCGGACGTCTGGATCTCCTTTCTAGAAGCTCTCTTAACTCAGTATTGGAGACCATATATAGCCCTCTCGTGGCGATCTTTTGTACATGACAATCGGGCACTTACGAGAGCGCTGTTTCATAGTGGATATGACAGCTTGGAGAAAGGAGACCCATGGATAATGATAGCCACAGGACAACACGTCGCTCAATGATTTACCTACATGACTTTCTGTGTGATCTGTGAAACCCGGACTTTGATGACATCTTTTACTGAAATTGCCATTGTGTTCTGCTGCTGCGAGACCTACGACATACGAGTAGGATAATTAGCCAGTTATCGTTGTCGTGTTACAGGATGAATGAAGGCGTTGCCGCTTCAATAGACTGTCACGTATCTGATTTACTAGTAATATGAACCACCAAACAAGACGCACAACGCCCCTTGGTATTAATGGATATATCGGTATTGTGTGTTTGTGGTGTTGTTTGTGTGTGTGTGTGTGTGTGTGTGTGTGTGTGTGTGTGTGTGTGTGTGTGTGTGTGTGTGTGTGTGTGTGTGTGTGTCTGTGTGTGTGTGTGTGTGTTCGTGATATGTCTAAAATGAGAAGTTGTTTTCATTACGTGATAGTGTACTTGGGATCGATGAATATAACATAATATAATCTTGGATTTTCTAGGTTTTCACTCTAATTAGAAGCTCCTCTTCCAAGATTGTCCAGAACACTCGGTGACGTCTAGAACCATGCCACCTGCCAGCTACAGAAATCTAGACAACTGATGTGTTATTTGTTATTTAAAAAAATAGATATCTACTCAGGTGATAGATACTCATTGATGGGGAAACCTCGAAAAGGACAGGGCCATTGGTTGTTGTGACTCTTAATTTTCATTTTGCTATTCCAGCAAAAGACAAAGCAAACAATAGACAACAACCTAGCAGATGGAAGTGTTAGACAATCATGTATACCGGAAACATTGATCAGCTGACTCTTAATTACAACCCGGCGAAAATCATCAACAACTTAAGACACCCTAAGCCTGATCATGACCAATACCCATAATTCCTTCTTACTTCCGCCTCTGTCATTGTTTCATGTCACGCTTGTCCGCCACCCAATGGGTTCGCTCACTTCCGGTAGTCTCGATTTCATACAGGTCACGTGACTATTAGCAACAGTTATGTCTGTAAGCTACGAGGAACATTTTGTCCCGTTTGTACGTGACGTGTAGGTGTGAGAGCGTGGTGTCAGGTGACTAGATGTCGCTATGTCCGCACAGATTCCACTGCGGGTAATGCTACATAGACATGCTACTTCAGGAAACACGTTACACTTCGGGTGTAAATGATACCAGCTGCCTCATACATCAAACCAAGCTAATTGGCAATCTGAAATACCTGCAAATACAAGCTTAAGAAATACAATATCGGTAAAAGTGCAATTTGAACGTTGGTATGATATCATTATCGTAACGATATGCGAGTTGCCATGCGACAAAAGTTGCAAGATTTGGAAACAATACAAAAACTACCACACACTGCCGACTGGGATTGTTTGGTTCTCTAGATTGTCCCACATCACTAGGTTGACATTAGGTCATACAGGTGTTGGACAACTAAAACTATACGGGCGTGTAACCAATAACTTAAATTTCTAAAGAACACCATGGCGGAGTTTCGTTGGTGAGATGTATATTACAACACTTACATGTAAGTTGCTATACTTACGCGAAATAAAATAAAATATTATTAAAATAAAATATGAATATATTGAAAACCAGTGGGGCATGAGGGCATAGTAGCTGTTATCCAACACACTTGTGCAGACAAATCAAATGTACATACTGTCAGGCACAATACGTATGGTCATGAACTATGATCGATGTGTCGTCTTCTCGTTTTGGTAGAAGAGATTCTAGGAAGAGAAATGTTCATCTACGCGCCCCTGCTACGAAGATGGAGCACGGGAATTCGTCTGCCAAAAGAAGAAGACATCTTCTGCCGTATAACGATCAGTAAGAAGACGTCTTCTGGAAGATGGATAGTCAAATCGACCACGCCCTAACCGTGATTGTATGCCTTCAAGTCGTGATTTGAACATGTCTAATGTCTATGCTGTGTATTACCTTGACATGGCGAGGTTCCACGGGGAGCACACATATAAAGACAATAGCTGCGTCAAATAATGCATCCAACAATTAATATCAATTATTTTGCATTAAATCCAAACGGCAGAAATTGATTTGACACCGGTTATAAAATCAATTCCACCAGACTGCCTCTAGCATCTATCTTAGAACATCCCCAGTCTATTCACGCGCGAGCTCCTCGTCATGGCAACGTGAATGCTAATTGTTTTACATCTGACGATATTAAAAAGCTCCAATAAAGAATTCATCGCGAACTAACCGAGGAGATTTCAAAACACTGCGGTGACGTTTATTGTTACGGCGGCGCAATGCGAACGCCATTGACTTCCGGAACTCGCCGACGGGTCTTGTGTCATGGTTTAGAACTAATCATTGAGAGGATACACAGAATGTGTAATGGGTGGGGATGGGGAGATGGAGAGGAGGAGTAGGTGATTGTTGAATACAGTTATTATTGTGTTATTAGATTGGCTAAACGAGCGAAGTCGCAAACTCAGAACGCAAGGAATAATGTCAAGAATCGCTGAACAGGAATCACGAGTTTTATATTAGATTATTTTGTATTAGCTACAGATGCTAATATCAATAAATCAATGTGGAGAGTGTTATACAATGCTAAGTATAACATTTGAAATGTACTCCCTGAAGACTGTTTCCAAAAGTCTTGTCTCCATCAGATGTACGTCGGAAAGACAAACGTAACTAACCACAATTATGTTTGCAAGTAATATAGTTATATTTATACTTATCAGGATCCTTTCCCAAAGAACTATGGTAGTCTTCGTCGATGGTTCTGTGGGAAACTCTCTCCTGTGTGAGCAGTCGTACCATAACTCGAACGTAATACTATTGCTAAACCCAGCGCTGAATTTAGTGTTTATGAATTAAGAGTAAGACTGCTTGGTACCCTATACAGGATCGTACACAAAGATAGACAGACATGAAACCATGTCACGTGCGGCTGTGCATTCTAAGACTGATCGTCGAGACACTGCAGGAAGACCCAACACCCCCGGAATCCCTGTACAACTAGCGGTGGGTAATCAGTCTATCCGTGATTCCTCACTCCAGTGTCAAGCCATAGATAGACATCAAAGGCACTGGCCCAGGAGACACATACATGCTACGTACTGCTACTAGTACATTCTGTATAGTGCAGACACTAAGATGCTACGTACTGCTACTAGTACATTCTGTATAGTGCATACACTAAGCTGCTACGTACTGCTACTAGTACATGCTGTATAGTGCAGACACTAAGATGCTACGTACTGCTACTAGTACATGCTGTATAGTGCAGACACTAAGCTGCTACGTACTGCTACTAGTACATGCTGTATAGTGCAGACACTAAACTGTTACGTACTGCTACTAGTACATGCTGTATAGTGCAGACACTAAGATGCTACGTACTGCTTCTAGTACATTCTGTATAGTGCATGACACCCAACTATATCGATGGGGCGACGTCTGAAAGTTGGGTGTCCTCCACAGAAAACATCCAGGAAACCCGCATAAACATGTGTCCTACTAGGAACCAAGAAGGATCCGTGGAATGTAATAATGATCTTGTGCTGTAAGTGTAAGTGTAAGTGTAATATGTGTAATATGTGTACTAAGAAGCAATACGTAACATATCATATATGTCTGCACTACACACATAATGTACTTAACTTGTATTGGAACAGTACGTAACATGGTATAGGTATCTGAAAAGATCCGGACAGGTATCTTCAACATCTGTTGAGCACTGTCATATGTACATGTACTACAGACACCTACAGGCTACACGTTAGGCCTACGTACTGCTATGCGTACACCTGTGTGTTAGACTGTTATGCGTACACCCGTGACAGTCGAGGGGGATCACGTCCTGCTAATAATCTCCAGATTACCTGGGTCGTGCAGGTACGTTCAGGTAAAAACAACAATGAGGGGAAGAGTAGACTGGGATTGTCGGGGCTGGACCAGAGAACATACCAACGAGCTAGAACTCGAAGCTCTCGTATCCACTATGAAATCATAGCGCTCTCCTAAGTGCCAGGATATCCTTTCAGAAAGCTCTCTTATCCGCTAAGAGACAATAACGCTCTCTGTGTAGTGTATTAGCTATCGGCAAAGATAGTGCTATGGTCTCTTAGTGGATAAGAGAGCTTCATTAAAGGGTACCCAGGTCGCTATGTATACGAGATCGCTACGACGGTGCTTAGAAGTTATGGTCTCGTAGAAGATATAAGAGCTTCGTGAAACGATACCCGGGACAAAATAAATTAGGAACCAGTGATGCGTAGAAACTATCCGTGTATATAGTAAACACATTAGTGTCTACACATTGATGATCAATATACACGTCATTAATCCTGTCTTACCGTAAATATGACTTATCCAACCCCACCTATATGGAAGTATTGTATAGGAAAATATGTGGCGTCACCTACACTATCTGGAATATTATATAAAAATGTTGCAATGCAATTAAACCCACGCTGAATATAATACGTATCATGAACGACGACTGTCCGTCTGTCTGTTTATCTGCCTGGCAGTATTAGTTTTGCATGTTGGCAGTATATGTACCCATTTCACCTAATCACAGTATACACGAAACTGTTGACGCGCCCAGGCAGAACGGGGAGATTTCACACACAATATTACAAATTTGTATTCATATGCTCAACTTGCTGTATAAAAAAGAGAGTGGATTTGTATAGAATTTATATCGAATACACCTCGTATTATAGAGCAGTGATTTAGGAATCAGATTTCAGTATAATACACCGTTGAAAAAACGTCTTTATACTGTTGCCATGTTGTCGACAATGGACGTCGAGTCTTTGATCTCGGAAATCACTGTAATCAGTGTGTCATGATGTATCGGCGCGCGCATACCGTGACCGTCCTATCTGTCCCGTCCCCCCGGGGGTGGTCTGGCAGTGTGACGTCACAATGGAGGTGCGAGCATGCATGATTGACGTTTGAGTAGTACAAGTACTAAATACTACCCTACGTAGTACTACAGATTACAAACCATCCGTTGACAAATGATGGAGGTCACTCAGTACATATTCAAATCTCGGACAGTTATTTCATTTTTATGCTTGGCTTTCAGGGGCGTTTAATGGCTATTCTGTATCCGAAATGCATAAAGAGCACATAGATCGCATAAATAAAACATACGTAACACATGAATAACAAATAAATGCTTATTTGTGATTTGAAGCAACATTTCCTTTGCACTATACACAAAAAAACGCAATTTGGTTAATCTCCAAATCAACATGTTGATAGGTTTCTGTTTTGTGATATTACTGGGTGATTGATAGTTCTCATCACCTTTGCCATAGTAACACTATATACACATATTTCCCATCAGTATGGATCCTATTTATTAAAATAAACCTTTCTATAGGGCCTACATAAAAAAAGTAAGCCTACGCAATATAGCCTACTGGGCCGGTATTCATAAAAGGGACTTAAGTCAGTTTTTGCTATATATTTGGTCATCAAAAACTCACTTAAGCCCCTTTATGAATACCGGCCCTAATGGACAAACTAGGCAAATTTGTTAGACTGATTTTTCAATGAACCAATTAACCAAATGTGTTATACTGATAGTGTCAATGGATATGCAAATGTGTGTTACTGATGTGTCAATATTGACAAACTAGCCAAATGTGTTTTACCGAAGCATATCCAACTCATGGACATATACGTACTCGGTTAAACAACTTTGTAATACCGAGTACTTACAGCGCCTTGAATGGCAGCTAGGGCTGTATACTCCCCAGGGAGTTGAGAAGGAATGATGTGCACACATATCCATTGACCGGGGTATTAATGTACAGCGTTTTGAGTACGCCGTACAGCATGGATTTGGCGCGATATCAAACTGCACATTATTATTAATAATAATAAGTATCGTTGACCTATATAGTGGTCTAGCAAGGTTTTACCTGAAAATACATACATTTACAAATACTTTATACAACCAATTACTTATTCCACATGTCTCACTAGTCATTAATATTTACATATTTGTATTACTATTTATTAATTATCTCGACATGTAGGCCTACACATTTGTGCCAGTGCTCGTGAAAAGTTACTTTGGCCGTGTTCAATGTCTATGATTAGAGTTACCTACCTTAGTCAGGAAACTAGAGGAAATATGAGATTTTACCGTAGTTTATTCTGGTTGTAAGTAAGTGTAAACTGCAATGGAATAGTGTACCGATCCTAGAGCGTTGAAAATATATTTGGAGATACAAACGCGATTATATGTATTATAAGTGCATGCACTTTGCATGCATTTGTAACTCCAATTCGATCCAAAACGACGTGATATTATAGTATGCCTTTTAACATGGTCTGACTGAAAATGCGATAACGGGGTCACATAAGTGTATAATGCAAGTACACCCTCTCCAGTTTACCGAGACCGCTGTGGGAATCTTGTCGTGAATTATATAATTTAAAAAAAAAAATGTATTTACTAGTAAGTGGCAAGATCCTTTCTTAAAGGACATCTCCAGTGCCAGGACATGTTTCTTCTAATGGCTAGTTTAGCATTTTTTAGAACGTTATTAGCAA
>JAVCKZ010066776.1:0-14433 GCA_034780755.1 Lepetodrilus elevatus
GTACCAACTACAAGATGCTGCCATGGTGGCTGGTACCAATTACAAGAGGCTGCCATGGTGACTGGTACCAACTACAATATGCTGCCATGGTGACTGGTACCAACTACAAGATGCTGCCATGGTGGCTGGTACCAATTACAAGAGGCTGCCATGGTGACTGGTACCAACTACAAGATGCTGCCATGGTGACTGGTACCAACTACAAGATGCTACCGGAAGGCTAGCCAGCTCATCTACTTGCTTAATGTATACAGCAATTATTATTTTTTCCAAACTATCTATGCAACACGTAACCAAATTTCTATTCACAAATTGAACTGGTGACAATACATATTTTCATATAATATTTTATTAAATAAACTAGAGTGGATTTTGTGCAAGCCAATACAACTATCACATGTATGCATGCAACTTGTCTCTATCACAGCCTAGAGTGGATATGTGTACCTAGGCCTTGTAATAGTTTAAGTACAACCAGGTTTCTATTTCTGCTCAGAGAACAGCTCATGACATGAATTAATGGCTCGCAGAAAGAATTACCACATTCATTATTTACAACTTAATTCCTTCTACAGCAGGATGTAAAGCAATGAATAAAAAAGGGCATCGCTATTGTGTCCAAACAATAGCAGCGACTCCATCGAGACAAATGGCAGAGTATTTATGAAATAATGGATAAGAAGTCCACGCAAACACAATCACTTAAGTATGAAATTACATCCTTCAGAGCAGCTTCTTTACAAACACGGACATGTCATTGTCAGGCAGTTAACATTGTTAACCACCAGCCCTTCACTTCCTATTGATTTTGATTCATAAACCAGGAAAACAAATTACTTGGTGCTTGTCTTTTGATGATACAAGTCTTCACTTGGTATAAGTATATAAGCAGTATGAGTCATTAGACAGAATACAAGGATATTTAAGTGGTGTACAGGGCTCCAGACTAACATTGTGAGTTACTCGCCCGCAGAGCAAGTCAGGGCAAGTAACAATGGCACCAAAGGTGCTAAATGTTAAAAAGTAGGTTGCCCGCAGTCCAATTTAACTTGTCCCTATACGTCGGGCATATGTTAGTCCAGAGCCCTGAACTAAAGAGGAGCTTTACGGTACTTTGTTGATACTATTCCCAATATTAGTTTTATGGTTTTGTTGTGTAATCTGCGGTCAGCAGCTGTTGCGTATTCCATGACTAATTCTTTGACTATTTATCACGTGTATATTATAATGCATGAAACTGTTGGTTCATCTGATATCGCGTGAGCTGCACTCGTAGGGCGTCGACACTCGTAGGGCGTCGACATTGAATACGACGGCATTGACTGCCTTCAAAATCGTTAAACTGATGCTCAGACCACAAAAGTGTTTAATAAAAGTGAAATAATGTAATATTTATTTATCGCTGTCGCTGATGGGTTGATGACAAGCATTTCTCCGTCGGCCTCCACGGGCGGCAGAACAAAGGTTCAATAACACAGCAGGGTTCAACGTTTTTTTTTCATTCAGAATAATGGAGACCAAATTATAATTACTACTCTCCGGTGTGTACATGATAACACTGTGTTGTGTCTGGGGACGGAATGCAGACACAATATTGTCGTCTGGAAGTAATATACTTCAGCATTGTGTGGGTATGACTGGCGAATTTCTGACGTCTGATTGCTTTGATCATAGTACCTGGGATTTGTAGAAAAGTTGACCTTTAATAGTTGGACTATTCGGTTGATTAGTACACTGACCCGACTACCCAAGACTTGGCGGAAGTAAGGGTTAGATGAGTTTGCAGGATTGGGTGATTAATGATTTCTAATTATTGGACATTGGATTGGTTTATTCAAATGCATATGTGTAGAACAGCGGGATAAATATGCAAGAATATCAGCTGTGTCATCCCTTATCAACAGTTGTTATCCATGCTGGGAAACAAAATGTATATCTTGCATTTTTAACCGTCTAGGCTTTATGTTCAGGGGTATTTAGAAAGTGGAACTGCATTTAATGGAAATGATGGAAAATACCACAATATCAATATCTGCAGCTACATGCAAGCAAAGTCATATCCTTTGTGAACAACTCAATTTAGAAATATTTTACTAAAGCTGATTGGAAAAGAAGGAAAACCCACGGTGTGCCACCTCAATTAAGTTATAATCCTTTCCCTGCTGGATTAGGCATAAGCACTGCTCTTTGAGGCATCTGTGGTTGCCTTCAGCATGGAGAAGGTTAACCATGACATCAATGTCTTCTGGCCTCATTAACCATGACATCACGTGTCTTTTGACCTAGTTGCGCCAAGCGTTGTTTTGTTGTGACCCTGTGCACTTGCGTCGCAGTGAATGTCACGGTGTCGCGGTGTCGCACTGCCAGTCTGCTGGTGCTGCTGTTCTCCGCCGCCACCCTCAGACTGGGTGCAGTCTCATGCCGCTATTGATTAGCAGAGCGCCGGAACAGTAGGCATCTACTCTGTGTACAAAGCGATACTCTACAGCATACTGCTGGGCCGTCGCGGCCGTCACGTAGCTTTTAGATTACGTAGGTTCCACCGCTAACGTTTGATGTGGCTTCCATGCCACTGCCCAGCCTTGAAACCTACCTGACCGTTGACTTCACTGTGTCAGTTGTTGATGTCATTTGTTGATGTGTCTGTCAACTTTTGGCACTCATTTTGAAGTCACGAGCACTTGCTGTTTGTTTCTGTGGAATACGTGCTCTATGTCAGCAATCGGTGATTATCCAATTCAACATCTTATTTTGAATCTGTTTATCTTGAGATGTGATTTATGCTATTTGGTTCATGGCCTATATAGCATTAAATGGGGGTAAAAACACTTTATTATCATTTTATGATAAATCTATTCTAGCCAAGGTTCTTCCTATGCATAGCACATTGTTGTTGCAGCCTCATTTCTTGCCATAAATATGTTTGTTGATCACTTGCTGTAGGACAGTGTAAAGCATTATTCTCCAGGTTACCATTACTGGGATTGGGGCTGCTTAGAGTGGCGCATGTATACGTTAGTTAACCTACAGCCACGCCAAACTCACTTGGACTGTCCAGCAAGCTCTGCCCCATGTCAGGCGTGTAAACAGACAAGATACGGTAGTGGAGCTGACAATTAAACCAATAGCATATTTGAATATTTGCCTGTAAGTATTATGTTTGTATTTGAATATTCAGTTGACATCTTATTGTAATAGTATTTGCTACAAAGTGACATTTCTGGTCATATTGTCATCTTATCAATAACAAAAAATCATCACACACCTTGAATGTATGGTCAAAATTTCCATTATTGCGCTTTCCATTATTGAGCAGTAACATTGAAATAAGACATTCTCAAGGGTCTCACGGACTTCCAGGGGCAGGAGGGTCCTAATAATGACAACTACTACGAGAATAAGCGGCAAGCTCATATAAACTGCACATTCATTAAGAACCAGTTGAGAAAAACCATTGTTCCCATTGTTACGTCATGACTATTGACAGTATTGTTCCTACAATAGGTGTAGTTGTGTATGTGCGAAGCGCAGAGCAACACATTCGCACTAGTTTACGTGCTGCCCCCACCACTTACACCCCCCTATTAAAGAAAAACGTGCAATCTACAAGTTGTGCAAATGTGTTAGAATATTCTATTGCTGTTTTTTTCCGATCGAATATTCGTAATTTAATATTCAAATATTCGTTTTAGCTCTACTAGATAGTGTAGATTCATGATATTCCTAATAGCTTATATAATTTCACTGTATTATTTATACCTACCTGTAAGACGTTGGTACCTGCGTTATGATTGGCCTGTTAAAAGATGTTTGTTGAACATTTCTGACATGGAAAATAAGAGATACCGAGCTTTAAGCACAACTGTATTATGATTGGCTGACGGGTGCCGTCACTAACTGCGAGATCGACAGTGTTTGCGATAGTTAATTGTGATGTTGAATACAGTGATATTTACAGAACATTGAGTGCAGAAATGTTGAAGCACTTAAAACTGCATAGATGTAAATACGAAAGTACATTATATTAACCCAGTATGTGTGGAAATTGGATGTCTAATTTTTGAATGCAGGTAATTATTTACTGAATGAACATTCAAATTGTTGCTTGAAAATATTATTATTTCTTCAAAAGTGTATTATATTCCACATGCTATATGCATACATTCTTGTTATAAATGCTTAGAAATTAAATTTAATTATACTCATCGTAAGGTATGGGTGAAAGATTCCTGTTGTTACGTAGTACAATAACTCGCTCACTAATTGCCACTCTGGGATTAGAAAAGAAAATATAATGAGCCGATCAAGGAACGTTGAGTAATTTGGAATCACAAGAATGCCATGCCCTGTTGTGTCAACAATCCATGTAAGCCTGTTCTGGACCGGCCTTCGGCAGGTATATAAATATTTTCCAGATTTGTGTGCAGTGCAGATGGAGCCGGGAACCAGTCTAGTGAGACTGTGACTCAGTTATTGTAATTTCGGCACTTCATATTTGAAATGTTCAGTATATTTGAGATTTTCAGTTCATGAATCGGTAAACATTGAATGTTCTCTGGTGTAGATAAACTAATTTTTTTTCAATGACAGTGTTTTTCATGCCCCATATAAATCATTAAAGTAATTTCATTTATCATCAATAGTTTAACAAAAGCTAGCACACAAGAATTTCGACACATTCTGTGATGGTATGTCAGCATAGTCTATCAAAGTACATACAATTAATTACAAAATTACCATGAAATAATTCAATCATAAATCCTGATATCAGTAGTATCGCGGAAATTAATATCGATAGTTTTACTGCTGTCAGATGCAGCAGATAGCTTTGAGATGGTTTCTTCAAAATGTCAATATGTAACATTCTCACGTTACAGCCCAGTTAATGCGGCTCAATGTCACTTTGCCGCTGGTCGTGCTACATTGTTTTATGATTGGTTAAATTGATCAGCGTAGGTCCTTATTGTGCAAGCCTGTCTTGTTCAATTATCATTGTCAATGTTCACGCCAGGATAGCACGAAAACGTCAGAAATGTCAACAGTTGCTTTGGATTCATCACTAGCCGATTGCGTAATGAAAGAATCTTGAAAGCGGGTCTAAACCATAATTATAAATAAATATCTTAAATAAATATATATAATTTTATGTCCATTCCCCAGTATTATTGTAATAAGCTTGTTTATAAAACGGACATAGATGTATTAGATAACACACCGATTGTCGTTTATCCTGATGGCCATACTACTACCGTGAAGGGTATATAAGTACATTATAGAGTATTATGGTTTAGATCCAGGGGGAGGCAAATTGATCAGCAGATGAGAACGTTGACCCGCGATCAGATGGTTGTTGTCTATGGGGAGTATTTACATATGTGATGGTTTCCTGGGGAGGGAGAGTAGAGGAGGGGAGCAGATCTATAATAGGTGGCTGGAGGTTAGTGATACGGTCTGTGGTCTACGGTCTGTGGTCTACGGTCTTCGTTGATCAATCCCCAGCTTACAGCTGATTCACTGGGTGGTTGTGACCTACATTGCACAGTAGCTGGCACACTCCAGCTCTGTCAGTGAGTCGGTGTGGACAACAGCTGTCGAGGACCAAATGCAGGGCGGTACAGCGACCGTGTACTTGTGCATACGCGCACACAGGTATGTAGCCTATACCCTGTGCCTGGCGGGGCGGGCTGCACTGCGTCTAAAAGCGTGCGCCAGGGGGTCAGAGTTGAGATCATTTCTGCCAGTACACATCTACGGTGGCTGGATGTACGATGTGACCTCGCGGCTGTGTAGTGTAAACACAGCACTAACTGGCCCGCAGCCCTCCCTCACATAGTATACACACACACACACACTCGCGCACACACACACTGGGCGCAGAGAGAGAGGGAGAGATAGAGAGAGACGTCGGCTAGTCTCAGCCCGTATCACAGACTGATCGAAGGTCTGCGATTGTTTACACTGACTCCAATTGTGGGCTGGGCCTCCTCTCTCTCTCTCCACTGTCGTGGCAGCATCACCCATCATCATCGTCAGCAGCAGCAGCAGCAACATACCAGCCTCATTAACAGATAGCTATAGGGCCATAGTGACCCAGTACAGTGCTGTGAAAGTCGGTCAGCCTGCGATTGGTCAATGCGATGCAGGCTGATCAATGAACGGTATTGATTCCTTTACGATGGCCTGGTGAGGGGACCAGCCTGTATAATAGAAACGTATTTGCCGTGTGTGCGTGAGAGAGGAAGGTTGCAAGAGACTGTCAGTCGGGAGATAGTAAAGGAAGCTGGTAGCGATATCTAAAGGTAGGGTACATATTTCAACTTTAGTGCCTGCTAGTGTCATCTCTCTGTAGACTTTGTCATATGCATTACCAGTAGTCGTGACACTGCGACATACACTCACTGTCACTGACACTGACATGCCAAGTGCTTTAAATACTTTGCATCCTTTTCTTTACTTTATTTTTGTTGTTGATATGCATTTCTTTGAAGATGTGTAAATGTTTCACTTTCACTTGAAGATGATCTTGTTTACATTGACACTCTGTAAGGAAGGTTGTCATTCTTGCTTTCTATTTTAATATTTATTAAGTATTATTACCAACTTATCATCTCTGTGTATGTTTACTTGAAGATTATGTTTGTTTACACTGACACTCAGATTGTCATTCTTGATTTCTATCATATTTAATAATTAAGTTCATTATTACTAACATACACTGTCTGTGTTATGAATTAGGTTTGTATAGGTTTGTATAGGTTTGTACACTATATCATATCAATGATGTTTGTATACATGTGCTGTTTGCTTTCAAACAGAGATTTCAGTTTTTTTGTGTATCATAAGGTATATATAGATCTACATCAATCAACATCTGTATTATATTACACAGCTATCCGGATAGCAAAAGATTGAATATGTCAACTACTAAACCAATTTATTGATTGTTATTTTTTTCTTAAGGAAATTGACATCCCAAATCGTCATTGTCTTCAGATCCATAATTCAGAAAAGTTTATGTTATTGAGTCTAACTGTCAGCTTTCATATTGAACCCTACGGTATATATTTGAGTTGCTAAATGAACACATTTCTTGGGTCTTCCTGGTTAGATGCTGTCGTGTAAGTAGGACTTAGTATTTTAACCCTATACCAGGATCTTATCTTCATTGGATCTCTACCCGCGGGTAAAGAAAACTGCTATATTTATCCTATTGTATAGGTGGGTATGTCTCGTGTTATCCCGGATATACAGTTGCATGTGCAGTCACATTGTGTCAGGGGACGTTACAGTGTAATGTTTGATGGTTTGCTTCACTTACCACTAAATCTTTTCCCTGAAAGTTGTACCGTTTTCATAAAAATGTCTGGCAGTGGTACTGGTAGATATTAGGGACGTACACATGTTACGCATTATTGGGGAAAGAGATTGGTATGGGTAGGTATGCTATCTGGTTATGTTTAAAGTTTGGCATCATTTTAACATTCGTTGGATCTCGTTACTAAACTTGTTGGATATGTTTGATAATAATAGTATAATGTGTGGATCATGATAGTATATATACACTTGTTTTATAGTGAAGGTTTATCGAGATGTTGCCATTTGAAAGAAAAACTGTCGAGATATATTTCACTGTAAGCATGGGATCTGCTTTCGTGTAACAGATTGTGATGATGTGTCGTATCTCGGTTCAGTTATTGTAGGTTAATTATTCTGTGTATCTTTATCATGTCTGGCGTTTGTCATCAGTGTATTGCAGCCCTGATATGCTAATACTAATGCAGGCCTGGTCCCGAGATTACAAAACTGTTCTAAGTACGGTTCCATGCTCAACTCAAAGTTTAAACGTCATGTAAATTCTGAGCTTGAGCATGAAATTGTACTCAAAAGGTTTGGTAATCTTGCGGCCTGGCCCCGAGATTACGAAACTTTTCTGAGTACGTTTCTGTGCTCAACTGAGAATTGTGTTCATAAAACGTCATGTGACGTCATAGTCTGAGTACGTTTTTGTGCTCAGAAAGTTTGGTAATCTTGCGTCCTGGTATACTAATGTAGATAGAACCATACCTAGCTCTGACGATCAGACACACCTTTCAGCTGATGTTACGTAAGCATCAATATTCTTACAAGGAAGAAGAGAGTTTGACCGTAATCCCATTACACACCTACGTCTCCTGGTCATTGACATTGACTAGCCTCCATGTGATGGTCCCTCATCGCTGCCCGTAGATCAAACCAGACCACTGATTGCTAATTCAAGGAGATGCCACCACTGTCCAGCTGACACTGAGAGTCTAGCACCCACCAACATCGTAGACCCGGAACACACCTATCGACATATCGCGGTTATTAGCCCACGACTAATAATCAGCACCGACTAAGAAACACCGCTGTCCCTGGCATTGTGAGCTTTAACGACGCGGACACACTTGACCCTACGCCCATGAACTCATTGATTGGGAGTGATATGGATAATAGGTTCTGGGTAGAGTAGTAGCGTAACTGTCGATTTGGCCCCAGACACCCTCTGGCCTAGTTGGTACTGGATTGATCGCGGGCGGTGGGCGGGCGGGCGGGAGACGGGCGGAGTAGGAGTACTGCGGTGGAGGAGGCTGAGACCAGGGGATTGATTTTTTTCGGCGACCTCCAGGGGAAGGGATTGCATCACTTATTGGAAAGTGCAGAGTCGTGCGACGGTATTGATTGGTCGTGGATGGGCGGTGGTGGATAGGCGGTGGTGGGAGACGGACTCGGGTGTACACACACACACACACGGGCGCGGGCTGTAGTAGTGACCGTGGGAGTCAGCAGGCTGGCTGGGAGGGAGTGCAGTACAATGTGAAATTCACAGGAATTTGGGTCAAGGCAATGATAGTAAAGGTCCCAGTATACAGGGCTAATTTACTCTGTAGACTGTAGGAATCTTCATCCTGGACGATTGGGTCCATGATTCGAATAAGAACCTGCCTTGGAAATTGGGTCCATCATATGAATAAAAACCAATTTGGAATTTCATTAGATAAAATAAAAATTAAGTGTCAAATATATACATCATGTGTTTTAGGCTTATGATTTATTAGCTATATCCAAATGATCTGCTTAATCCCACTACACAATAGAAGATTACTTGAGGGTGGAAGGTAAGGATGCTTATAGACCTGTCATTATGGAGTATAATAGCTCTTTTCATTAGTTTCAATACTCAAATAGTAGTAACTTATATTTTCCTGCTTGAATGGTGCAGTGATTCACACATGATGTTAGAATGTAGATTATGTGACAAGAGACTACAGAACATACACTGTTTGACTTTACACAACACAGTATGTATATTCACCATGGGCTAACTTATAGAATAGAATGATGCTGTTGTGAACATTACAATTATGATGTCGTATACTATGGCAAGTTGTTTTGCTTCATGCTCTGTTTAGTTTTGAAGCATGGCTGTTGTCACTGAAAGTGTTAAAGAAGGTTATCAGTCCAGGAGTCAGTCCAGGAGCCAGACTGATGTCTTCTGTTGCCATGGTGACCAGCTTCACACTTCATGCACTGTCTGTATCAGCAGACATTGTTGTTGCAACTTCTCCCCCCACAATAACAAGTTCAGTTTTTAAAAAAAAGACCGACTGTAGGTCAAAACATTGACTGCTGTTGTCACTAATCCCTAGTAAGGGCCATGCTCTGGGGGTTGTCACTAAGCCCTAGTAAGGGCCATGCTCTGTGGGTTGTCACTAAGCCCTAGTAAGAGCCATTCTATGTGGGTTGTCACTAAGCCCTAGTAAGGGCCATGCTCTGTGGGTTGTCACTAAGCCCTAGTAAGGGCCAAGCTCTGTGGGTTGTCACTAAGCCCTAGTAAGGGTCATGCTCTGTGGGTTGTCACTAAGCCCTAGTAAGGGCCATGCTCTGGAGGTTGTCACTAAGCCCTAGTAAGGACCATGCTCTGTGGGTTGTCACTAAGCCCTAGTAAGAGCCAAGCTCTGTTCCCGCAGCGACGTTAAACTCCATATTCACTCACTCACTGTGGGTTGTCACTAAGCCCTAGTAAGGACCATGCTCTGTGGGTTGTCACTAAGCCCTAGTAAGGACCATGCTCTGGGGGTTGTCACTAAGCCCTAATAAGGGTCCAGGCCTATTGCAGAGTCATCAGAGAACATTGCCCAGGGTTCCACTTAGGTTTCAATTTTTGAGAGTCCCGGGACGCATGTTGATATATACTTATCAACAATTTTGTATTATAAAGTTCGTCCAAACTTGAAATTTTTGCGTATGGGACGTAGGATTGCGCATTAGGAGAAACCCTGCAAGACCAAGGATGCTAACTGCATTGTCAACAGACAGTGCATCCTATCAATATCGCGTCAGAAAGGTAACTTTCGCGAACATTGATGCCGGGCCTCTGGGGCGGGATTTGAACCTGGAACCTTTTGGCTCCACTGCACTACGACCCAACCACATAGCTATGTTAAAGAAGTTTCGGAGTTATCTTCACTGCTCTCACCTCCTCTCCACTGGGAATGTGGACCGTCCTGGGGCCTGGCTTGCCCACAAACTTGTTCACCAGTCGGATGTTGGCAAATGTAGAACGTGCCATGACTGCATCGTGGCCACGGCGAGATCCGTAGGAATTGAATTCACGTGGGACCAATCTAAATGAAAGCAAAATAATACACATCTGCAAAAAGGTATGCAATCACAATGGTTAATTTGGAGTTAAAATTTGGTCTATGTAACATTTCATTAACTTCTTACTTCCAAATAAATTTTTACTAAACTATGGGTGGGGGAAATCTATGGGACCCCTCTGAAATGTTAATTTAATTAAGAATTCAGAATAGTGACGTGTCTTGACATGAATAAGACTGAAATGTAACACTATAGTCACATTAATAATGCTTTTACTATTAATATTATGTTTCCATAGAACATCCATGCACACATCGTTAGTCTATACTACTAATCTCAACACTTATAGGGCTCTGCTATTAGAATTATTTCACTGATATCACGGCTGGTTGGTTTAGTGGAGAAGGAATTTGTGTTCACAGATCCATAACGTATTTGAGCAGCTATTCTGGATATTTGCGCTATATAAATGTATAATAATAGTAATACAAGAGCTGGCCATGGTGAAGACGTACCCTCTAGCAGAGAGGTATCTAGCGGCACTACTGTTCCTAGCTATGCTGCCGGCAGGAGATATATGATCAGTCGTCACCGAGTCGCCCAGGTTCAGCAATACGTGTGCGTCCTTAATGCTGGTCTGCGTGGGAAGATCTTTGGTCTGAAAGTAGAAAATTAAAGTTGTGACACACTGGCAGAAATGCATGTACAGTGAGACCCTGACATAACGGTCTCCGACATAACGGTTTCTCCGCTTACCGGTCAACTTTTAACCAATACAAATCTCCTACTATATAATTTAACTCAATACAACGGTTATATGGTTATCCGGTTTCCGTTTGGCCAAAATCAAAGACCAAAGTGTAAATTGTACGTTATTTTCCCCCAATATACTGGACAAAGAGCCAATTCCTTAGACCGAGTTAATTTATTTAGGCTACAATCATCACGAGATTAATCCTATTGGTAATTGCATTGAAGGTGTCGCCATCGAGTGTCACGCGTAACTAGACTGTTGTTTTAACCATCACCAACTGAAGACGCTCATTAGTGTCAAATGATCTCGAGTTAAGCTGTTAAGGCACTCTGTGCAAGCTGGGGTAATACTAGTATATATATAGTATAAGGCGACAGTCCCGATGTCGAAATCAATCTACTGACACGATGGTTGTCCCACCACTTACTATAGCGTGATTGTTTATGAAAAAAGTGAAATGTGTCAATATAAAATCAAACATCCGAGCGCTAAACTTGAAACAATAAGAGCTTACTTTGCTGATCAGCTACGACACGATTTAGGTAAATCCACCGTAGGCTCCTTATACGGTCGTGGCCTTGTATATTGTTATGAAGGGAGGTAACTTGTTTAGAATGATTGGTCCGATAAACCGGTTGATTCGCTTACCGGTCAGATTTTAACGATTTTAGCGTTATATCGAGGTCCCACTGTACCAGATAATAGCTTGGTGCTTTGAGCATGGCTTAGGGGAGTTGATTCGCTGCATTATAAGTGAGTGGTCACTACAAGAGTGCTATGATCTGTGGATATGGGATTGTCATGGAAACGGTGCTCAGATAGCTGGTGTGCGTTCAAAGACACAAGCGCTGAGTAAGCCGCTTAGCTAAACTGGTCCCTGTCCCATGTACAGTCCATGCGACTCGTGAGACAGTGGTTAGTTTGGTAAGCCGCTTGCGTGTTTGAACGACCCCCTGGAGTTTGAACACAGGTGGGCTAGCTCACCATGCTGTCAAAGAACGGCGGTGACTTGATGTAGGTGGACGTGTCGTCCCACGGGAACAGCATGGTGTCCGGTGCCTCCAAGGCGTTCCATCTCGAGTTGCCCTTCTGTAAACAACAGCAGTGGACACATGAACATAACGGAGAGAATGTCACAACGTCAGTGTTAGTCTTCTCATTGCTAGTTTGATTACAGTTTTTTTTTAAATTTAAATTAATACAAATTTAATGTCTAAAAATGTATCTATTTATTCAAAGCATTAAATATTAACAGGAATATATATAACAAAGAAAACACATAACATGAGATGACGAAAATATAATAATATAAATTGCAGCTCCTCACTATTATGCATCTCTACCTTTAGCATTGTGAGAAATGGCCCGGGCTAGAGGACTAGTGTTAGAGGACTAGAGGACCCGGGCTAGAGGACTAGTGTTAGAGGACTAGGGCTAGAGGACTAGTGTTAGAGGACTAGAGGACTCGGGCTAGAGGACTAGTGTTAGAGGACTAGAGGACTCGGGCTAGAGGACTAGTGTTAATTGGGAGAAATGGCCCGGGCTAGAGGACTAGTGTTAATTTCCATCCCTGAAGACATTATGGAGATGTTGATAAGCGATGATTGCCAATGTATAGCTAATACGAAGGGAGACTCACGGTGATCCTGGAGTAGACATCCTGGAACATGGCAGGCACCACATGCACTTTCTCCACCTCCTGAAATACATCCAAACACCACGATGACATAGTTTGATAGTCACGACGAACAAGTCATTAATTCTTCACAATTGAAATATTTCAACCATCGTAATGCAGAGTTAGTGACCTGCGACATCCATAGTGAGGAATGTTGCAGTGAATCTGCAAGCACTGGTTGGTAGTGACGGACCCAGGATGACAACTGTATTGGCTTGCATAATATAAAAGACATATCATGTATTACGTACCTGTATCTCCTGCCTAGTCGGCCATATATCTCTCAGGAAGACATCTTTACCTTCGGCATTGGTGCCTGCAATAGATAACCAGTACTGTACGCCACTGAGACAATGCACTGAGGCGGTGGAAAGCCTATCTGGTGTATACTGCAGCAATGACAATAGCATACCATCTTTACGACAGGTAACAATTTGAGGACAATATATTATTATTTGCTTTCTTCATGTTTTGCAGTTGTCTATAATTTTGAACAAGTCTATTAATGTGAAATATGGACAAACACAACCACACTGTAAGTGTAACATACCTAGCGGCTCCTTCTCAAAGTCAATGCAGACAGTGCCGGCCAGAGCGTACGCTATAACGAGAGGGGGCGACGCGAGGTAGTTTGCTCGTGTCAGAGGGTGAATACGACCCTCAAAGTTCCTGTTTCCAGACAGAACTCCACACGTGACTAGGTCACCCTGAAATAGGCAAATATATCGTATTGACAGTTCAGATATATCAAATTTAAAACTCTAACAAATACTTTTTTCATGACTTAGCGAGTGACTGTGCTTTGTTTGAAGAGCTTGATGAATAAAATCATCGATACATATATAATATATAAAGAACTAATGTAATCTGGCCTGATCTGAAGACACAGGCAGGAGCAGCGAGGTCTCACCTTCTCTATAGCCTCAGTGACAGGGTCGGGCAGAGGTCCACTGTTTCCAATGCAGGTCATGCAGCCATAGCCCACAATGTCAAACCTGTTGTCAGGAAAGCAGTTTTTGTCATTATTAATTCAAAAATGTTCTATTTACATTCAATGAATTAGTGCGACTAATTGCATTTTTTTAAATAGATATAAAGAGCTAGTCGTTTGTTAATGAAAATGTCTTATTCCCATTATTAATAAGTCTTAATAACGATAATATGGATGATCATAGATATACATTTTTAATATTTTTTTAATTGGGGTTTAAAGTCATTTTCTAGAATCTTTCACTAATATCACGACTTGTACATAGATGTGAAAATAGAAGCATTTGAGAACTGACATTCTTACCCATACGGGCAAGCATATCCCGGTTCGTAATATATTGTTATCACACATACAGATAATATAGCTTGACACACTTTTCTGTAATGT
>JAVCKZ010066787.1:0-14431 GCA_034780755.1 Lepetodrilus elevatus
TTGGATTGTGTACTGTGCCGTCTGCACCACCTATTTCGCTGGTACATGTCCCGGACAGAAAGTACACTGCGCGGTATAACCGCACATGTCTCGGATAGAAAGTACAGACAGCACATGTACTGGACATTAGAAAGGAGCACTACCTAAAAGTATTATTCCTGACTAGAGATTCGCAACACTGCCACATATCAATATATGCTACAGTTGTGTACAGAACTACATGATTATTAATTTATTATTCATATTATTTATTTAATGATTTATTTTATGTTTTTATTTATAACAATAACCTTACCATGTTTTTGTATAGTAAAATTAGCCAATATCTAAGAGACACATTTGGGGTTATCTAAGAAAAATATAATGGCTAATTACGGTAATATAACTGCTGGTAGAAATAGCCTGGAATTTCCATATATTTATTTTCGAAATTTGGGTTGAGTTTTCCAAGAAAGTTTTCAGAGAATCCCCTTTTACAGACATTTAAGCCTTTACAGGTGGTAGACAGAATGGACAGAGAAAAGTGTTGAATATTTCAGATATCCATTACATGTTCTGAAATTGTTCAATGGGTACGCGGTGAGACGCTTAATGATGCATTGTGAGGAAGGAACAATGTGACACAATGGCCAGTTCCAGCGGTACTGGAGTGTAATTGCCCATAACGACGCACACACAGCCTTGTATTGTAGCAATAATGATGGATGGTCGTGCTTTGAATATAATGCTCGAGTTCCGTATTAATTAATTTTGTCTATGGTAAACGAACGCATATAGTTAGGAATCCGTAAGTAACGGTCGTAAATTCTGATACATTTCTTTGATTTTTGATTAAATTTCCACAAGATTATCAAAACCAATTGTTTGGATATATTATTAGGTATAATAATTGTATGTCTGTTGCGTATTTTTTTCGGTTTCCCCAAAGACAATGTAAGTGTGTTCCTGAAAAAAAGCTATATATTATAATGTTCGTTCTGATTAAATATTGTAGACTTCAGAAGTCATACTCTGAAAAAAATATGAATACTTATGCACATTTCCGATTTGTGACTCAAGCACTTTTGGTGAGTTTTCAATCATGTTTTAATATATAATACAGATAGTAATTTTACGATAGTTGTATTGGACAGTTGTAAACATATACAATTTAATAAGTTAATAAATAATAATGCTGGTAATTATATAGCGCCATCTTCACGGCCATAGCCTCTTCAAAAGATCTATACAATGTAGAAAGAAACATACGTGTCGATATACTATACTAGTATACTGGGATACAAGTTAGTATCTAAACTATGCGTTCATTAATAAATCTTTAAAACCAATGATACGTCCGAGATCTGTGTGCAATATTGTCCTGAGAATATCCTATGGATTCAGCGTGTATAGAACTAATGCAATTAATGCTATATTAACATAATAATATTCGCTGGACAATTTTACAAACCAATGTCAGTAAATGTCTATATAGATAATACTTGCAGACATTTGTATATAACTTCAATAACTTGTCATTTGGAATTTCATTTAAACATACTATATTAATAATAATAAATTATTTAATCATTTCTCATTATTACACAGCTTCTCTGGTTAGTAATTCACGCTCACACGTCACGAGACCACTCCGGAAGTCGGTGCACCCCGGATGACGTCATAGACTCGTCGTTTTCCATGTTCCCAGAGTTCAACCCGGACCCAATCCCCGACGAAAGTACCTGGATTAGAGAGACGCATCTTGTTGGAGAGAGGAACTGCCGGAGAGCACTGTCGACCAAGAGACCAGGCGGAACGCCCTTGTGTCCATCCTACCGCGTTCTTACCTACGATCCTCTGCGAAGGCCGTCGACGATACAGGAAGTAAGATGTGCCTGCAGGAATTGCAGCGGGTCATCATTACATGCGTGTAGACCTGTTTACTACTACAGACACATCTTGCAATACGACCAGGAAACACGTAGTCGGAGCAGGGTGGCGCGACGCTTTCAGAACGGATGTCGGTGTATCAGTGCCACGACATCGTCGATTTCATTTCAACGAGAAAAATAACCAATATACTTGTATTTCTCTTTGATAAATAAACTTGGTATTATTATTATAGACACCCTCTCACGACAAGTCGTACTATTCAACATCATCATAAGTAGGCCTATGTATGCAGCGAAGATAGTATTGCAAGCACATCACCCTGTTGGGAGAGGATGTATTATAGACTGCACTCTCAATATATTTAGCTTTTATAAAGATAATTTATTTTGTCCATATATCTGTGGATCTACGTTCGATGAATGGCAGAGTTTTCAGTTTTGTTAAGGACTTAGTAAATGGTACAGATGATCATGAATTCGTGGATTCCATAATAGGCCTATATCGACGGAGCAGCACTGTGCATATCCCGATGTTTGCGTTATTGCCGTGTATTGGCACCGACGGTTTCATAGTATATTGTACCATAATGTCAATAACTCCCAAAACGGTGAGAAGTTGCCATCCATCGAACTTTGCCCAATCTACCGATGACAGCTGAAAGGTTTATTCAGTCGATAACTCGAATTCCCAGATGGCGCCATCTTCCAAACCCCGGCCATCATTACTACACTTAACCTATTTGGCGGAGGTTACATGTACTGGTAGTAATAATGGCTGTAGTCCAGAGGATGAGATCGCGCATGACAACTATACATGCTTATAATCTATGATACCAAATGTCTGACAAGGAAACAATAAACCAAGATATGATGCTGTGTTTACAGCGCCTCACTCATCCCGATACAGTACAGAGGGATCTATGACTATGTAGGTATAACAATGTTATTAACGTTTCACGTATTTAAAGACTAGTATAATACTAGTATAATATCTATCTAAATGTTCTATACATAGTGACGCCCGGGCGATTCAGAACCCACTGGGAATCGTATCTGCAGATTGAGTTGTCACGGACGATAGTCCACCTACATAAGAAATCCATTTCCCAGTAGTTGCCGTGAAATTTGATCAGGACGCATTGCACTCCAAAACGTATATAGTATATAGTCTATATAGATGTTAGGGCGTATTGTTAGGGAAAGTCCGGTTACCTACTCCGATATTGAAATTGCATGTTATCTAGATCTTTCGGAAGCTATGCACACAAGCTATCTTGCATCTCCGAACAATACCATACTTTTATATTACTTACTTTTGATTATCTGCTCTAAAGATTAAATTCAGTATTGATTGATATGAAGTACTTGTTTTTGTGTATGCGTTTATACATGTCTAATATGTTTAACATGTACATTGGTGAAACGTAAATAAAGTATTGTCTGTCTGTAATATGCAATACAATTGTATACACTTGCGATCATTTATTGGTGGTGGTGGTGATGATGATGATGATGATGATGATGATGATGATAACAACAACAACAACAACAATACTACCAGAAATAGAGAGTAATAAGGACATTTGTATAGCACCATTTCTATCCAAGTGGCTGCTAAAGTACATATACAATTCTGTTCAGTTTAGTGGACCAACACGAACTAGTTCCACTACTCTAGGACACGTACTCGTGTTATTCTGGACGTCCGTTGCCGAAGTCTCCATCCAGACTTTAGTCACGTACGGATACTTTATGTTCGACAGACAATACTGAACTAGACGTCTCCAGTTGCGGGGCTCAGTACGTCGTAAATACTTCTGAAAGCCAGTTAAATCTGATTTCAGATTACTTCAGCAATAAAAATGATATGATTGCCGTTTGTGTCGGTCGCAGTGTTGATAAACGTCCACGGCCACACATCCTGGTAAGTATAATATGTCTATTAGCACTTTACGACGTCGAGAGATCCGCCAAGAATTCCCCGTGTCTCGATACCCCCAGAGCTGGAGAACCTCAGCCACGTCTTCGTCCACAGGTATACACGCGGGAGAATGGAGAATATAGGATTACTTTTATGGCAGTGACAGATAATACTTTATACGGAAATGATAAATCAATGATTGCGAACATGTGCACTTTATAGACTGACGTCTAGAGATAATACGAATATACCACAAGTACAATAGTAAATACATGTAAATTGTAAATGCTATATTTGCATTTGCAATATAAAAACTAACTTTAGTTGCATGATCCTAAGGGAGTTAAGAAGGAAAGCGAAGGCGTACTGATCTTTCACAAAGCTCTCTTATCCACTAAGAGACCACAGCTCTCTCTTTGCAGTGTGTTAGCTATCGGCAAAGAGAGCGTTGTGGTCTCTTGGTGGAGAGAGCTTCGTGAAAGGATACCCTGGGTAGTGTGTGTGTGTGTGTGTGTGTGTGTGTGTGTGTGTGTGTGTGTGTGTGTGCGCGCGTGTGTGTGTTATCAGAAAGCCTGCAGGTGGTGGTGTCTTGAACTCTCTTCACATATTGAGCAACCAGCTGACGATGTCCCTTCATGGTTCCGGAAGTCAAGGATTGGACCCGGGTCAGAGTTCATGTCTCACACGTGACTAAGCTCTATTTGCCGAGAATTGTAATTCAGAATGACTTTGTAATTCTTTGTGGAGTTGCACAACCTCCGACCCTGTGCACACACGCCGGTGTTTATTACTAATGTCGACACACACATACCAAGGTGGCGTCCAGCGACTCGCATCCGTGGCGGGATTTAGCTGCTACACGACAGTTGGTTGGCCAGAGTAATGGCATGAGAGAGAGGCTGATAACAGCACGTGATGTTTGACTTACGAAAGACGGTATTGACACTGTGACCCTACAAACAACTCCACAGAACTCCATTTCTTTAATTGTACCTGGACAAATATGTATAACGGCCAAGTAGAGGGATGTTTCTTAGAGATTGCAAGTTGTGCATGTATTGCCACACTCATCTCTCCTGTTCATTCACGCATGCCTACAAACTTGCAGATATGCATATCGTGTTTATATTACTTACCCCACCCACCACGCCCCGTTACGCCCTATACCACGCCCCATTGGTAATAATGCATGTATACCGATACGCTCTATTGGTTAGATCATTATGTGTGCATGTATGCCGACACGCTTCATTTGATTGGACGTTGGTTACGTATACATGGATTATATATGCATGCGTGAATGCGCAAATGGATCATGACGAATACATTAATTTCACATTTACATTTTACATTTACATTATATATAATAATGACGACCCTTTCATGAGTTTCAGGATCCAGTTACGCCGTTGGCTATGTTCTGTGTAAGGTGTACGAGTCGCACATCTGTGTCAGTTACGGTAACATAACACAACAACAGAACACACGTGTAACAGGATACCCATCCTGCCCACTGAATGGATTCAAATACTCCAAGAGTGAGTCGAAAGACTACTTTTGAAACCGTGTTGTATTGGCTGTGAAGAGTGGTGGCATCCCGCTGCGGTATCAATTAATTCAACATAATTCACACCCATGACTACGAACATTCAGACCAAACCCTTGAAGCGCGTTGCGTGAAGCATGTATTAAATATTCGCGTGAATTTACATTCCTCCCGCGATTAAATTACCAGACACGCTCTGCCTAAGGGTGTTTCTCATCCAGGCAGTAAATGTAAAATATAACAAAAAAATTGACAGTGTGTACGAAGATCTTTAATGGACAATAACATTCAATTCCATCACCTGTCGAGGTGAATGTCACTTGCAAGATCCATCATGTTATAATAATGATGGACATCTGCAACAACAACAAACTGTACGTGTGTTAAACACTATCTCATCAACAGTGATCAGCCAATAACAAAATATGTTTACGTAAAGAAAATAAGGATGGAAATTAATAATAGAGACACTTAATAGTTTTGAATGATGAACTCTACTACTGAAGTAGAGCTAGACGTTATTTTAATAATTTTTAATTCTAAATATGAATATGAATAAGAAACTATTAATTGTTTACGAATAAATAGTACTATTTACTTTCGCCACCTGAGACTTTGGATGTTACTCGACACCTTCCCAAGGCTGGTGTTCGAAAGCAATGTGAAGCGGAGTAAATACAAGCGCAAGTTAACGTGCAGGTTAAATATCCTTTGAAGATGCTCTTCAGACAGGCTGAATCCCCGTCATAAACCATGCGCGTTGCCTTACAAATAAATAACCACAAAGACTATAAATTGCCGATTGTAGCCGCCAACGTCGAGACTATAATGGTCACGATAGTGTTCAGTTAGTCCGGGCTGAAGGTTGACCCAGGTCACTGAGTTTTTGGTTAATGTCTTGACCTCTGACCACATCACGTGACTCGACCATCATCAAAGTCAACTCAATGTAGACAGTAATTGCTAATTAGCTGCAGTTTCATGTCTGTCAAATAAAAACTCTCGTGGAAAGGTTTGGTAAACAAATTACCGCTGACACCATGAACTTTCTCAAACAAGAAATGAGAAAATCGTCCTGCGATGTGGTTTTAGAAACAAAGGAACACGTTTCATAATTAGGAGCCTTCGGTGATGTGCAATCGCTATTATTTAAACATAATATTTACTATTTATTATTGATAATCACCACATTTATGAGTTGCAGGAACACTTATTGTCTGAGATTCACCCCAGTGATGACCCGTGCTGTAGCTCTTCTATTTGCAATAACCACCCAGCACATCGGAGAGGAGACTGCATTCAGTTGCTTCTTTGTGTATGCCGAGATAATAGAGATGCTCTTCAAAGGGGCATACTTCAATATACTCAGTTTAGTACGTATGCTTTTAGACCGTATTCTATATTGAAAATATATGTTCCAATGCTCGTTATGTCATTGATTTCCTATAGAATTCCACCTACGTACACATGGACTTAGTATTATGAACGAGGGATAGGTAGTGGGCCCCGTTTGACAGAATGATCGTAACTAGCGCTACGAGAGTCGTAACAGGCACGTTACCGAGGTGCGATGTTCGTAGCGTTACGATCGGTCTGTGGGACGGGGGTCTGTATACGATGGGTATACTATCTTCATGAAATGAAGGGAAGATGATGATTTAATGTACTTGTATATTGTTTTCAAACGAAATGAATCAACGGAACGCGCTTTATCTAAGTTGGCATAACTTGTATCCAATCCGTGTGAATAAAACATTTAAACTAAACTAATGGAAGACACGTCATTTTAATGACAACAGTTTTTACAATTACCGCAATACTAGTATTTAACTTTTCCCGGAAAGTTATTTGGACTTTGACGACGCTGTGCTCTTGTAACACGTCTCCACAATAGGACAAGACAAGGAAGAAAATACGTGACCACCAATGAACAGAGCCCATGAATATTGATGAAACAAATCGGTATTTCATTACACCAGGGTTCTTGTCGTTGTATACAGCCCTTACGGTGAAGAGCGGACCTATGGCAGTGGATATGCATGGCGGTCTCTGACAAAAGACGGCGGTTGCACTGAAGGACCGCGACCGGAGAATAGAGCACTGCGACCAGAGAATAGAGCACTGCGACCAGAGAATAGAGCACTGCGTACAGCTTAGCAGCTCAGACTAGATGTTTAGACCAACTTTATAGCACGACTAAAGGAACAATTAACTGACATAAAGAAATAAATCTGACAGGTTTCCAAAGTTGTACGACGACAGGAATGTATGTGTGTACATATCGTGTATGACTGGACATAGGGTAGATACATGTATGTAGGCCTGTACGGAGAAACCTATATGCTGGATTATGTCTTTTCCACACAGCAGGGTGGCTATTTAAATATTAAAAGGTTTTCCGTAGATTATTATTTATAGACTAAGCGAAAGTATGTCTACATTCATAGACCAATAGCATTATCATGTATTGTTCTTTAGAGCTAGATGCATGTAGATATTAGTACAAACATTTTGTTATTAGTACTAAACACTAATATGATATTAGTACTAATAAATTATGAATGATAACCTTGAAGCGCCTTGAACGGCAGCCTGGGTTGCATACTCCCCATGGAGTTGAGAAGGAATTGAGGGTACATAGGCTAGTATTCATTGACCGGAGTAATCATGTAGAGATATTAGCATGCTTTTGAGCGTGGCGCAATATAAATGTTGGTTTATATACTTCGATTTGCAGATAGTATTATTGTAAGGTTTCATTTTAAGGATCATGATGAAAATAAAACCACAAATAATAATGTTGGTTTAATCGTTCGTTTGAGAGAAAAACATGCAAAAATGGGTTCAGAAATTAATTCACATTTTTTTTATTAATAGATATATGTTATTTTCTTGAAAGTTTTTTTTTTAATTCAAAGTGGAGAACGTGTCACTAGCAAGTTGGCAGCACCGTGCTAAAGGTATGGCCTCCCCTCACTGCCACTTCGCGGTGTGGCTATGAAAACGCGGGCACTGAGAGCAACTGCAGCTGCACATGTCAGGGACAATGGTACAGCGACATCTTGACATTACGTGGGTGAAGCTGAGCGACGGGCGTGATGATGTCAGACTCCCTAGCACTGTAATTACTGGAAATCTGCGGCGGCTGGTCGCACGCTGCTCGGGTGGCGGAGGTGGCGGGTATTGTTCGGGGTAGATGTGCGACATTCCAGGCCGAGTGTCATCCGAGGCTTTGGAATCTAGAGGGAAGGGGTGAAGTAGAGAATGACCACAGAGGTGTTCAGGACACGTTTTCATGGGCGAGCAGACGGCTTCCGGTTAAGACCAGGGCCTGTTCAGTGAGACGACCGCTAGTCTCTTCATGAGTTCTAATTTGCGCTAAAGTCTTCTTGTATTTTTTAAAGACGGGTGCGCTTTCTGAGGGGTAGTCAATGCAGAGGACGATACTTGAGCACAGCCATGGTCAAACAACCAAACAATAAACATGAATACTTGATTCGCAGTCCATACACCTGTGTTATTGCTCATTAATTGTATTCTCAGCTATGAAGTTATGGTCAGTGTTGGGCTTAAGTAGGATACTACTGTGTGTTTGCGAGGCCTATCCTGAGTGGTGGAAGTGAAGCATGCACATATTTCCACACATATCCACTGTATTCTGTTGCCTGGTCTTTGCCACAGAGAACTCGGTCCACCGGACTCCTATTGTGTGCACGGTTCTCAAGGGGTAATTATGTTTAAGGGGACTAGTTCAGAACCATAAGCAACACAGACATGTATTCTCCATGGGAAGTCAAGTAGAACCTATTATATCTGTTCTAAAACTATTCAAATAGTGTTTGTCGTTTAACTATAGCCGATACCCGAGTTGTCCCACTAGAGTCATGCATGGAAAGTTATGGCCCGATAATGGGTGAGTGGGTGATGTTTTCACTCGATTGAATAATAAGAAGAGGGCGAGTATTTGAACAAGTTCACCTGCCACAAGGGATAAGGAAGCCACCATGATACATGCAGAGCTGGAGAAAGATGGAATCACCTGTCTCATTGTCTTAACGCAGGCAGAGTTCGTGTACAGAGTCAAACCCAGGAAAGGGGTGCTGGATGACCATGGCTTTACCAATATCTGGAACATGGGTGAGTGAGTCCACTTGGTTTGTCAGACGGTGTCACGTGTTTCTGTCCTCCGAGACGTCATACGGCGCCGCCCCGCCTGATTAGAACATCAGTTTTAAACCATCATGATTTATTGCAATACCTGACATGTGAAGCATTAATGATAAAAGAAATATCGGTTTTAGAAAGCATGTTTTATGTCGTCGAACATGCTTGCTGTAAAACATTCAATTTGATGTACAAAATGGCGTTGACACCCATGATCGGCATGCATTCATGCTGCAATAACAAATGTTTGCACTTAAAGGAAAGGTAAACAGAGGAGTTGTTCGGTTGCAAGTCAAGCGTGACTGGTGTATACATTATGTAGACGTGACTGGATTTGTAAACATATACTAGTACAGTAGACTGGACTGGAATCATCTGTCAGCAATTGATGTCAACAATGCTCAGCCGTCCATGTTTGCCATTTATGATCGCCGTAGTTCGATATTGATGATATTTCCTGTGTACACTAGGAATCTCCCAATCCGCGCATATTCGAATGACGTTCCAATTGATGAATTGCTAGGAATGTGTATGGTTTGTACAACTATGACCACGTATGGTTTGTACATCTATGACGACATAAAGATCTTGCTAAAAATAAAACACAAAAGAAACATTTGCACATACATTTTCATCCATGAAACAGGTAGCAACGTCAATACATAGTTCAGAGCAATGTAAATAGTGACGTGTGAGCTTGCAAGTGTTATTAACAAGTGAGGTATATTAAACAAATAATGCATTTCTTCATCTGCAAGGATTTCTGAGTATAAATGCTAGTATAGTAAAAGTAAAAGTTCGACAAACGAATATTTCATGATCACCTGTAATAATATAATATTAGAACTTGTATTCGTTTTTATAAAGGAACTATATCTATGAATACCATTTGAATTAACTTAGATTACTGCAAACCCGAAGAAAACAAACTTTATTCGAGACATACGCTGGAGATACAACCTGTTGCCATAATACAGAATTGCTGAGGTTAAAGTTCATGTTGAATTGTGAGGTCAAGCATGAAGTTATTTCTATTCAATGGTGTCACTCTTATCTTGGCTGGATAATCTCTCCTATAAACGTAGGCCCACTTACAGAGGTGGTCCTTATCAACAACTACACCGGTATTAGTACTATGACCTACAGTAGGGGTATTCTCTAACCAATATTGGATAATGGTCATCTGTTAGTCTGAGTAGTAGATTGCCAATGAATAGTTTCTGACCATACGATTAGCATACCCGGTACTAGTATCTATACTGAAGACTCACGTATTGGTCTGCTCTAAGTAAACTAGACATCCTTGTGAAGCAGAACATGACATATTATGATAGTAGTAGTTGAAATAGTAGGCGACTACATGCACGGTTTCAGTGAAGTGATTCTCAACCCCATCTGGGTCTTGCATGTTCAAGACTAAACAGTGAAGGCGGCTCTCCACGTGAGAGTAAATGTCGACATATTACTGTAGATAGATCCTTTTCTCATGACTTTCAGATTTCAGATGGTTAATAGAAAGCTGTAGTCCATGTGCAAACCGCTGTCAGAGACAGGTGGAGAATCGCATTAAAGTACAATATTTATACCAGCTACGTAGTTAACAGGTTGCTAACACAAAACGTCAACACATCTTAAAATGATATTTGAAGAATTCACAACAGATGTGAAATTAAAGATGTGATTGTCGAAAACGTTACTATAGTTACGGAGAGGCGTGGCATATCTGTACTGGCTAATTATTATTAGACGCTAATTACATTGTTAATACGACATCCTGTTTGTAGCGCTGTCTCTGGTACCAGCATAAAGTGTTCAGCTGCTACTTCTAAATTAGTATCTAATGGTCAGCGAGGATGTACGTAATGTGTTAATAGTTGTACGTAATGTGTTAATAGCTGTACGCTCTCTGTAAGCACGTGATACGTATGCGGGTTATCAATAGGTAAATGGGGGTCTGTTGCACTTGGTTTATTTAAATTACCTCCCGTGTCATATGTTAATATTCCATAAGGCTATTTAACAGAAAAGCAGGTTCCCCATATGTAAAGGACTTTATGATTTAAAGTAGGATATGATATTGGTTACTGGGTGTTAATCTATCCAGGTGCGCACGTATCTAGTTTTACGCACATCCACGTGACACCCACGTGACACACGCGCAAAGAATGTCCCCCAGAAACAGTGGACATAAATCACGGAGCTATTGTTGCAGAATAACGTACCCCAGCTCTTCCACCCATCTCCTTTTGACGCTTTCAATCCTCAACAAATGATCTAATGTGTGGTTTGTGTGCATTATTCATGAGCACTGGCCTCTAGCACAGACAGGGAACAACCGTGCACATTGATAAATCATTATTAATATATTGTTGATGGTAATGTGGGCATTTTGCAGCTCTTTTATCAGATTTATGTGTCACTGCCTGTAGTTGAACGTGTCAGCCTCAAGAGTGTGACACCCTTTCTTTTCTGGTCGCGATGTGCTAACGAGACCATTCGCATTCATCCGTCTATAAGAGATTTGTAAAACCGAAACATAAAATTATATGGTCGCTTTCATTTCCTGTTTGTCGTAAGTTGAATTTCAAGCGTTTACGTAAACGTAGATGTAGAAACGATTTGACCGTTTGATAAATAAATACATGTAGTTTGAAGAACTATGTCCGGTTTCCCGTGTGAGTTTTGTTTGTACCACTGAGAAGTTGAGAACAAACTTGAACTGTACAACTGACAACTGAAATATGCAACTGACAACTGAACTGTATACGTACAACTGAAATAAACAACTGACAACTGAAATGTGTAACTGACAACTGAACTGTATACGTACAACTGAAATATACAACTGACAACTGAAATATGCAACTGACAACTGAACTGTATATGTACAACTGAAATATACAACTGACAATTAACTGAAATACATGTATATAAATGACAATTAAATTGTATACGTACAGCTGAAATATACAACTGACAACTGAACCATACGTACAACCGAAATATTCAACTGACAACTGGAATATACAATTGACAACTGAATTGTATGTATACTACTGAAATGTATATAACTGACAGCTGAAATATACAACTGACAACTGAACTATACAATTGACAACTGAACTGTATGATGCATAACTGAAATATACAACTGACAATTGACTGACAACTGAAATTCACAACTGACAACAGCTATGTTCAATATAAACTGACTATAGTGACAACTGACATGTACAATTGAAATGTACAACTGACAGACGACATGTAGCCTATACAAACTATAAGTGGCACGTACAACTTGTCACATAAAACCTCCTACAACGAATTGATATCTCACTACTATTCGTGATTAAACACATGCACACACGCAGATGCAACTACAGTGGTGTTAAATCTTATTTATATGTCATTGATAAGATACTAGGATAATGTTTGATAGGAAGACATGGATCAAATCTGCGTGTCGTCGTTGTAATGAGTTGAAATGTAATCAACATTGCATTATATTAAACATGTACATGAATAACATTATTTTTATTTTTTATTTTTTATTAATAACATTATTATTTGTTATGAATAGCATTGTAATTATTACTGTGTTTCGGACTATGTGTGTGAGTGTGTACGTGCGCGCGAGAGAGCGTGTGCGTGTGTGTAGTTTTGCATGTACAATGCATAATGTTGCATATACTTTATAGATGATGCAGACTCAAATGCACATAACGATAGTGTATAATAATTAGCACCTGACAGTGATAAGATACTATTGCAGTCGTCTAGTTGTAGAGCGTTATCTACACGCATGTCTTTCTGTATGGCCGTCTGCACCGATTGAACTGAAGCGGGTACGTGTATACTGTCAGGATAGTACAGTAGAGAGAGCGGGTAGGTCTGGTAAACCTCAACTGTAGTGTGTTGGTACACTCCACAACAATCCGAGATACTAGTACAGTGGAACCCCGCTAATTCGCACCTCACTAATTCGAAATATCGCTTAATTGGAAATTGTCACACTGTTCCGGTCGCATCTTTCTTATTTTATCATTATTTGACCTCTGTTAATTCTAACCTCTCTAATTCAAAATCCCGCTTAATTCTAAGAGTTTTTCCGAGTCCCAGCTATGATAATTCGAAATGTCAGCTTAATATTTCTTAAAGTTAATTGTTGATCCCACCATCCTCACCTGACGAGAGACTTTTGAGAGTGACGACTTCACCCGCCGACTCGCTGAACTTACTGTATTTGATGTCCGCAATTGTTCTTTGTCGAATTCCTCTGTATGAATAATAATGTGGACATTTATATTGCGCCAAATCCATTACATGCTTCAGAAGCATTCCCATAGCGTTACATTATTACCCCGGTCAAAGGATCTGTGCACTCAATTCCTTCTCAACTTCCTGGGAAGTATACAACTCAAGCTGTCATTCAAGGCGCTACAAGGTTATCATTCACATGTCCATTTCATCCTTCCGGGTGCCCATTGTCTGCTGGGTGAACAAAGGCGTTTTCGAACTAATTAAGCCATTTGCCTAAGGTGACACCACAAGCTTTTCAGCCTGTGATGCGTGTGGGGCAGGAACGAATCCTTATATATACACCTAGAATGAGTATGAATTATACTTTAATTATGACTACTACATTTGCCTTCAAAATGTATTTTCATTAAGATTTAAGAGTGTAATCATTGGGTTTATTCATAATCCAAATGCATTTACTTCGTCTTGTATTTAATTTAATTTTTATATTAGTAAGAGCAAGATAAGAGGATAACAAAAAATATGATATATTGTTTTTGATATTCTCGTGGCAGCAACATTATATATGTATGTCACTTAGAACGGTGTCGTCTTTAAAGGGGCAAGATCATACTTGCATAGGGGAAAATGGTCACTATCGGGGTTATTACATATTCTGAAAGAACAATC
>JAVCKZ010066798.1:0-14431 GCA_034780755.1 Lepetodrilus elevatus
TCTCTCTCTCTCTCTCTCTCTCTCTCTCTCTCTCTCTCTCTCTCTCTCTCTCTCTCTCTCTCTCTCTCTCTCCATGTTCTAATCCTCCAGAGTGAAAAACCTGGAAAAGGAATACCGGTTACTTTGTCTCGCCTTTCAAATGAAAGCAGTTAGTTAGGGTGAGATATGTTTTTGTTGAAAGCTCCGAGATTACCATCAAAGCTTTGTGTTTCTCTGCACCTTCTGTCTGTCTGATGACCTGGAAACCATTGCAACGAAACATTCTGAACTTCTCCAAGACGTTTTTTTACGTTTACTTGTTATGACTTCCTTCCAAAACATCATAAAGAAGGCAATTTTTTGTTATGAATTACATCATCCTTTTGAAATATTTTACAGGAAATCTTGATTTAATCACATTCAGTTATGTTTTGGTATGGATATGATGTTTCATGTTTCTTGAGGTTATAAAACTTTTTGTGAGACAGTTGCCAGATATGCTAACTTTACTACAGTTGTATGTTGTCAAAGAGTTGGTTCTGCCCCGGATAGAGAGAAAATTAGGTTACCAGTAGTTAGCTCAACCTTCGAACATATGCTTAGGAGTGCTTCGGGTTTTGACCCCGAGCAAAGGTAAACTTTGCTTGTAGAATTAATTGGGATAAATGTAGGAAAATATAGCCTTTGCGTGTTTCTCTTTGAACTCGATGTGTTTCTTGAAGCAATGAAAATACACATCGGAGCATGTTTACAAGATCATAGCCGGACGGTAGAACGCTATTATGGCGAAAAATAAGGGAACTGGATAGAACTATAATATACAACAAGTACATACAAATAGAAATAAATGGATAATCATGATAATGGTAATACAGGCAACATTTGGCAAAACAGGAAGTACTAATGGGTTTGAAACCCACCTGTAACATGTGTAACCATGGAAACTGTTTTAACATGTTTTTTTTTTTTTTTTTTTTTAAAACAATATTTATTGGGAAAAAATCTGGGATCCACGAACAGCCAATTTAATGGCTATCTGAACATGTCTCCTGTTTTGACATTTGGTAAACTTGAACAAGGTACTTCCCCCACTTGTCCTACCATGATACAAACGCTTTGATGTGAATGTAACATGTGTATATTCCAGTGTTGCAGCATTGCACCAAAGTTCCAGCCAGGGCATGTTTTATTTTAGTACCGTTTTGAAATTTGGTAGACTTTAAACGAGGTACTTTCCCCCTACTTGTCCCACCATGATACAACAGTTTTGATGTGTAAATGTAACATATAAATGTTCTTGTGTTGCAGCGTTGCACCAATGTTCCAGCCAGGACACGTTTTACTTCAGTACGAAGCCTCGTGACCTCGATGTCGTTGAAGGGACGGAGGTGAAACTGCAGTGCGATGTCTCCAACAGGAGACACATCATATTCCAGTGGATACAAAGTGGAAACGAGTTGGAAAACACCACCAGACGATACCAGGATGACAGTAACATGAGGATTTTACGTGTGTCGCGAGATGAAGACGTGGGACCCTTTCAGTGTATCGCAACTAATGTGACTACCGGATTCTCCCTGCAGAGTATGGAGGCACGACTCAACATCCAATGTGAGTACCATATACAGCTTCCAGAACCACAGCAACATGAGCAATGTCAGCATGTATGTGCTGCTGTGTATGTCACAGAGCCGATGGTGCCAGTGATGCTCTCAGAGTATGCCACAGAGCCGATGGTGCCAGTGATGCTCTCAGAGTGTCACAGAGCCGATGGTGCCAGTGATGCTCTCAGAGTATGCCACAGAGCCGATGGTGCCATTGATGCTCTCAGAGTGTCACAGAGCCGATGGTGCCAGTGATGCTCTCAGAGTATGCCACAGAGTACTGGATAGTGGATACACATTGTACACATCACCTTACCATCCACATCCACCACTAGATCATGTAGATCCAATACTACAGTACATGTACAGCATCACACATGTTTGTCCCATGCACTGATACAAGTGCATCATCTATCACTAGTAGCTATAGGTCAATTATATTACTGGAGACTGTATAAAGTATAAGGTACTTAACCCTGGAGAATGCAGTATAAGGTACTGTAAATCACGAAAGTAATCCGTCACTAATTTAATGTGATATCTAGATTTTAAATGCGACACCGATAAAATGCGAACGGCCTTGTCTCCATTCATGATTGTTCACCAGTCTTACCTTTAATGCACAGCAATTAAATTCGACAATACGGGGTCGCATTTTTCGCATTAATATTCTGCTCACGTTAATTTCATGAATTACAGTATACAGTAGAATGCAGTATAAGGTATACAGTAGAAAGCAGTAAGGGATACAGAAAGTAGCAAGGTATAGAGTAGAAAGTAGTACATGTATAAGGTATTACAGTATTTATTAGTTGGGTATACATAATAACACAGAAAGCAGAATAAGGTATATATGAGTAAGGTACTATACTGCTGACATAATCTACTGGCTAACTGTACAGCTGCTGTACTGGCTAAATGTACCTCTGGCTAACAGTACCACTGACTGAATGTACTGTACCCTCTGGCTAACGACTACAGTAACTGTACCACTGACTGAATGTACTGTACCCTCTGGCTAACTGTACCACTGACTGAATGTACTGTACCCTCTGGCTAACGACTACAGTAACTGTACCACTGACTGTACCGGTACTCTATACTCTATGACCATACCTGTGTACTGTCAACTTATAACACATTTATCAGGTGCTTGTGAGCTGTGACAAATGATAATAGACTGTGTGTTACCTGGCAGAGACCCGTGTCTGGTTTAACGCAGGCTGTAGTCAAGCATCTTTAAAGATGTAAGGCTTAATTCAAGGCGCTGGATCTGGGTCAAACAAGATATAGCTTATAACAGAGTTTGCATCCTTTCATGTTGGGATTGGTGTTATTCATGTATACTACCGATTGTCCAGGCGATATCTGCAGTTTCTTCTCATGTACAGTTTACGAAGTACAAGTTTAATCTGCTTGTTATTTGGGGTTGTGACTCTTTAAAAATACGATAAAGATGCATCATAATCATAAGATGTTTGAAATTGTGAAATCTGGTATTGTATTCTAGAATAAAAATTGTTATAAGGAAAATAATTTGATCATCATGCATATATGTAAAAGATAGTAACAATCTGTCAATCATATTTATTTATTACTTAAATAATATCAGACCAAATACATATACAGTGTATAATATATATACACACAAGCAAGCTATGGATTAAGTCATAGTATGTTAATAAAATAGTAATAAAATTAAGTACTTTAACTGTAGTAGAGTATCTCATATCAGAAAAAATAAATACTTTGTCACATTATTTACCTGTTATTTTTACAGCACATGATTTACCTGCAAATCTACAGCACATTATCAGTAGAGACTCTACAGTGTATTATTGTATTACCATAGACTGGTACAGCACTGTTATTGCCACTATTACCAGGTTACTGGGTTTCTAAGTATATGGGTTTGATCACCAAGTAACAGTAATGGCGTGCTTTATGCTACAGCAAAGTGTTACGGTCATGACAATCAGGTGTCGAGTAATTTGTCTACAGCTGAAAAGGAAGCAGATTCTTCCTTAAAAAATCATCATTAATATGAGAACCTAAGCCAGTGGGTTAACTGGTTATTACCTCTTTATACATTAACTCTCTTCATGCTGTAGTACACCGGAAATGCCTTACAAGAACTATGGCTGATATTAATCCAGTAGGGAAAGGGTTAACTGGTTATTACCTCTTGCTATGTTAACTCTCTTCATGCTGTAGGCAACCGGAAATGCCTCAAAATAGCAGAGACTGTGCCTAATCAAGCAGGGAGAGGGTTAATCCATTCTGCTAATGGTATTTTAGGGGTAGAATGAAGAATGGCAAATTTACCTTGTAGACTGGATGATGCAGTTCCTGGCATATAAACAGAATTAAACACTGTGTTTGATACTAAAGTTATTGTCAGATGATGGTGATTGATATGTGATATAACATTTATGTTTGTATTAGCTGTGTATTATATATGTATGACATATGAAACATGGTCACATTTCTGTTAATAATGTATGGACATTTTACCATATTTATCATGGCTACCGGTATCTGTATCAAGTTATAACATTGTTAATTTAAACATATAAATCTGTCATCACATCTCTGTAATTAGTTAAATGGTATCATAAAAATCATGCAACATATTAGAAATATTTACATCATTTATTTGGTTTTGAACCGCTAATAGAAAAAACATATAAAATCAATCACAGGCTGTGTACAAAATACCAGTACTTGTATTTCTAAAGAACGTGTGCTGGACATAGAATTAGAGAATTTGATTAGGGTCAAATCCTTTATATTGACATCCATAAAATCCATCATAAATAGGGGTTGTCCTTAAAAGTCCACAAAGACCACCCAATGGTCACTTCGAGGGAAGCTGTTAAGATATCGTTAACTTTTAACACTTTGACATTCGGCAAGTGGCAATAACATATCAGTAACATGTGTTTTAACACTAACAAAGCAGGGCATTACCATAATGACAATCTAAGATGTATTATGGCCAGTAACTATACTATTATAGGTAGTGCTGTAGGTAGCAGTGCCAGACAGCTGACACACAGACATGTACAGACATACATCAGGACACAATGTTAATAGTCCACAGTTGGATTTTTATATACGCTAAGACTGTTTTTACGAGAAACCTGCCACATGTTTTATTCATAAGGTGACATTAAGTTGTATGTAATTATATGAAAGTGCTGAGATCAAATTTGGATAATTTATTTTCCGTTCTTTTTGTGTTTTTGTTTGTTTTGTTTATGAAAATGTATGTGTTTTTCAAAAAGATTTATTTTATAAATTATTATTATTATTATTTTAGAACATGGAGAATATCTGGGTATTTAACACATTTAACCCTTTCCATGCTGGATTAGACAAGACTACTCTTTAGGACATCTCCGGTTGCCCTTAGCATAGAGAGAGTTAAGGAAGTGAGTAGACTAATGGTATTCATGGTCTCGGAGGGTAAAAGTTATATAATTTGTATATAAATTATATTGATTGGTATTATATTTATTTGATGAAAGGAGCCACTGAAATTATTTACCAAGTGTTCTCCAGAAATCTGCATTTACATATCAGCATGATCAGTGCATTGGTATTTTAAATAGGAGAATTTGGGTGAGAATAAGGTATGACATGGACTAGCCGGATCTCTACCCCTGAAGTTAATTAGGAAGACTGGCTTGGGCCTTTAATTATCTGATTGTCATGATTATCCTGCATACCCAGTGTGTGCGCCAGATGGAAACAAGCATAAACTGTTGAATACAGTTGAAGGTGAAACAGTAAGTTGATCCAGAAATTACAGTATATTGACCATGTTGACTCTGTGTAGGTAGGCTATAATCTGTTAATTATGTTGTTTATTAGCCAACTATGTGGAGACCGCAGGTTTGTGACCTCCTCGACAAGTTGACTTGATGTACGATGTGGCCAAGATGGCAACGTGGATCATTGAACAGTCCCAAAAGGTCAAAGTTGACGCTCAGGACAAATTTGATTAGAAAATTCATTATTCATAGAAGCTTATGTCATTAAGGAAGGAAGTGGAATTTTCATTTAAGGAATTACGATATCTTGCAGACCTTATGTGTAGGCCTACATGTAGAATTAATTCCTCTTCTTATAATTAATTTATTCATTTGGTTGAAAATAGGATTTCTGTCTTTCTTTTAAAAGCAATTTACAGGCCTATGTTCATGGAGCATACTGTATTGTTACTATCTTCATTATTTGATTATACCAGTAAAAATCCATTATTTTTTTAAAATTTTATTTCTTGTATAATTATGAGGCTTTCCAAAACCATTGCTATTTGGTTTGTGAAGTGTGTGTGGTTTTTCAGGAATATAGATGTGTATTTATCATAAGCAATAGACTACATGTTGAGACTCCTGTCCAACAAAACTGCTGAGAGATGATGTGAAAACTACAGGGTGTAGTAATCTTCCTTGTCGTACACCCTTGATGATAGCCGAATAACAACAAGTTGATGGACCTGGGAAGATTCCTGGCTGTTCATACCGACTATTATCTATAAACAATATGCCTGCACCAGCAGGCAGCCATATTGGATGCGGTTAAATTCTGGAATTGATAACAACTCGGCACTGAGACCACTGTCTGATATATCATAGAAAAAAAGGAGAAAAATAAACACCTTGTATTTGTGTAAAAAATGGAGAAATAACTTTTGCTATTTATTGTTTCAGTTCATTAGTGATCATTTAAAATCATTTAACCCTCTCAATGCTGGAGAAAACTTTATATGCCCTTAAAGAGCAGTGCCTATGCCTAATCCATCAGGAAGAGGGTTAATCTTCTTTATGTTGAAGTCAACTAGAGGTGTCCTATGGATATGATCACACTGATGACAGAAAGGTAATTGTTATTAAACCATAAGGGAGAAGGTCACGAAAAAATAACAATAATTAGTTTATCTTTCAACGTAAACTATTTAATTAAAGGATTATATGGGTCTATATAAATCACTATTCCATTTAATGAATTGTTGTCATCGCTATTACCAGGATAGCTAACATTGCATAACAAATGACAATGTTTACAGTACCAGGATAGGTTTCATGGCCGTGTGGGGATTTCAAGGTTTGATCTTCTTCAATATAATTGTTCTTCTCAATTCTATTTGTGTAAGAGTTTAAGCATCTGTGCGAAGATCTAATCCTTCTTATTTCTCTAAGCTGCTATCCTAGCATGCTCAGACACCACATCCCGTGTAAGCCTAGGGCTACATTCAACCCAGTGGTCGGCAGAACTGGCGCAAGGATATGGCCCCAGGGACGGACAAACTCGCCGCATAGCTAATTGTCTGTTTAATTTATTATCGAGCATGGGACTAGGTCTCCACGATGCCGGTGTAAGGAGTAGAGATTTCCTCAGTTAACCAATCACGGCCACCCAGGTGTAACGTACACATCTTTGACGTCCTGTTTGTTTAATTAGAACCGTGGTAATGTTTTTGCAGTGTGCAGGTGATATTTAGTTTGCCATCAATATTGGTATAAGTTAATAATCTCAGAGGAGGATAACTTGCGTAGAAATTGAATTCAAGATAGTCCTCATATTCAGCAGATTCTCCCAACTGCTCAGTCAATGCCGATGATATTATTAATGTCATGTTTCACTTAGGCAAATTACATGTCGCAATTATTCTCCCAGACAAAATTAGCCTATTTAAATAAATGTCTGAATAATGTTAGTTATTATGATATATTTTCATGGCTGAATTGACTTCGTGGCATTTAGAATGTTTTGAATAAATTGTGTCACTGTTAGTTAGTTATTATTTGAATCATGTTCCTGGCGCCATTCTCACGATTATGGAAAACTGAATTTTGAATTTTGATTTTGAAATGTTATTGCAGCCATCTCTCTGGCACCATGCCAATTTTATTGCATCAGTTCATCCATCAGCAATATTAAAATATTGTCATTTAAATTCAAGAAATATTCTTTCATCAAAATATACGGTATAAGCTTCAGTGACATACAAATGACATGTTGGGCAAGTTGCTGGTAAAGTAATATAGCAAATGTTCGTGAAATTTGTTTCAAAGATGTCACAAATGGCCATTAATGAGAGGAAGTCCCGTAGGTGAAATTGTTAAAAATACTTGAGTGTTTCACACAAGCTGCGGAATCCTGCTGAATCAACGGAATCCTGCGGAGCAGTCTGTAGTCTCACTCACTTGTTGACACAATGTTCGACAGGATTTCTAGATTTATGGCATAATTTGCAACGTGCTGATACATTTTTTCCCTCTGAATTTATACAAGCACATCTGTCAAAATGTACGAATGGCGCCCGAACGGGGTCGACTTCCCCCATTCGACTCGTGTGTTTTCTCGTTTTAAACTTTCTCATCTCAAAACTCATTCACTCCTGAAAATGTTGAGTTTTGCTTACACTTACCTCCTCTCTGTATGTGGAATTCTTGTCAGGAAAGTAGTATGTTTTTTGCTTTGCTTTTTTTTTTGTATGTGTGTGTGAAAATATTGCTCAGTAAAACCTCCAGCTGATAGATGGCACTATGCCATATTTTGAAATGTTTCTAGATCGTGTAGATGTATGGTTTGTTTTCATAAGTAGGATATAGGGAAGAAACATAGGAAATAGCACGAAATAGCTATTGTCCATAGGAAAGGTCATTGTCCGTAGGTGGGCGGTATTTGGGTAATAAGCATAGTGCACTGAGCTATATATGACCCTCTCCTCAAGAAGATGACCCCTAAAATGTTTTATTAATACATATTTATTATTAATGGATATGATAATATATATATGTAGAAAATATGAGATAGTGGTGGTTATTTTTACATCAGTATTTAGCGTAGTACATGAAAGAATTGGTTCTTTCTATTCCCAATACATATAATAATAATAATAATAATAATAATAATAATAATTATAATATTTAATAATAATAATAATAATAATAATATTTTTTTAAATAATAAAATAATAATAATAATATTAAATAATAATAATAATAATAATAATAATAATAATAATAATAGTATAATGCAACATTCCAACTCCAAGTCCAGTGGAGCAGTGTTATATATATCATGAGAGTGCATACTGCATATAAACATGTTAAAACCATAGCTTTGGCACATGGTGCATGCAGTCCGTTGGCTGGACACAACACAGGATTGATTTTGTCTCCATATTGGGGGGAGTTACTATTTTGTGTTGGGGGAATCATCTCATGAAAAACTCATTTACTGTGGCCTCTGGCTGTCTCCTCTGAGTTGAGTAATGTTTTAAAGATGAACGACTCCTCCGAGACTCTAGTAGAGTGTGTATGAATAAAAGTCACTGTGAATTCTGCAGCGTTCTTTCCCCCATAGGCTTCACTTCAATCACAGTCTGCCATTGATAAAAGTCAGTCATAAGGCCCTGTACCTTGAATGCCTAGAGATCGAGCTATAATGGTATTAATGCCTTACAATCCCGAAGGCCAACTACAACATGGACGACTGATAACATGTTCCCAACAACTTTCTACGTCTCGCAGTGGAAATAACATGATTGATGGTCATTTGATTGACCAGACATCTTCTTTGGAATCTGTTTGTCCGCGAATGGTCCGAATGCGATCATCTTGCTTGGCAAAGAGGGCCGGATTTTGTGATCATTAATGCAAACCCTGCCATTGGCAGTTAGGGTATGATATGCCTGTCAAGATCAAAGAAAATGAGTGAGTTTTGTGAATGGTTTCAAATGACTAATTATGCCTTATAGTGAGGAATGAAAGACGTGAGGGTTAATCCATACACGGTGTGAATTGGTCTGGGTCAGCATGATAAGTGATCCGTCCTATTCTATAGGGCGATACTCTATGGCAAGGGGGACTTGTGTTTACATAGTAGCACCCCTTTTGTCCGCTCTGTACATAAAAAACCTCTCACACCAGTCATAGGCTGTACGAATAATGAACCATCACGGGCCGTATATTTGTACGTTGTTTTCCATAACTAATTTTTGAAATTTTGTTTAAATTACTTTTCTTTAGAACTCTTGATGTATAATAGCTATGGGATATCAAGTTTACTTGACATAGGAATATAATAGCACTGTTACCAACCCATGGTCATGACGTAGCTACATTGATATTTCATTATCATGCCTTCCATTACTCATATTTTTTACAATTTTGAAAAGTGAATCCACAATTTTTATGCTTGACAGAGATTTTTAGGGGGCATTCACAGATGATCAATATTTCTTTTATGAAATGTGCAGGAATTCAGCATTTAATCTAAGAATATTTCCATTTTGACAATCGTTCAAAATACCGTTTCCCAAGCGACACATGATTTAAAATTTAATTTTTATATGACATTTGAATGCATATTCTGATACTGCCCATGTCAAAGTTGATGGAATATATTGAGGTCATGAATGTCAAATGTCAAAAGGGCCTTGCATTTTGACAAGTTCAGCGTCAAATAGCGTTTTCTTAGATTGAATTTACTTAAAGTGTGACGTGCAATAGAAAGCTCCTTTTAAATAATTCTTTGTCCGTTTATATTTGTATTTTCTGATCATATCATCATATCATATTTGATATGATTGATTCTATAGTCACTGCCCTCTCAGTTAACTTTCCCCTCAATACTGCAAAAAGAATATATTTTGACCTTGGTTGTTTTTTTTTCACAGTTTCGTAATTGAATCTTTTACAGAATGTCTCCCATGGAAACAATTACATTGAAACTGAAATTAAATTAAATTGTTGACTTCAATTACATGTGAACAGGTTATTTTTCTATGATTAACTTTCCATGTTAACCAGCTTTTAAGTTCTTGCATGCATTCTAAACATTTTTAATATCAGCATAAGGGTCCGGAGATTGCTTTAAATTCCCAAGTAGGAATTGAAAAAGTTAATTCCAATTGGTATTTGTAAATTATTTGTTAGGGAAAGAAAATGTGTTCCAATTGTATATACTTTGATGACTCCAAGCAGGTTTTATCATTAAGAAAATTGGCGTACGACTGTCTTATCAAATTTTCATACATGGATTTGCAGATGTTAATCTACATGCAGTTGATGCTGCCCTATTATTAGTTTAACCTTCCGTATGAGTGTTCTTGATGACTGCTATCATCTTCATCCAATTACAATCAGCTATAGGCCACCTATTGACAAGAATGTCGAAGTACTGTGATGAGCTAATTAGGACCCTGTCAGGAGCCGATGTGACAAGGTCACGGCAGGGAGACAACTCTTCCCACCTCTGGTCACTCTCTTGGACAATAGGTCACTTTCTTGGACAATACGCTTCGGATATCTCTGTCTGCTCACGATCAGAAAGTTCTGCCAATCAATGAAGACACAGACTACCGTAGGACACCGAAACCTCTTATAGAAGATTAAACCGGGTGCAGTTTTAGAAGCCCGCCATTGTGGACAGCGGATTGTCAACAACATCCTCTGGCTGTTATATAACACAAGCATTTCATTAGCTGATTGTACAACTCGAGAGTTTGGGCTATCGCTTGTGTAAAGGCTTAAGCCTACTTGTTTTGCAAGGTGTAGAGGAAACAAGTGTTCAGCCGTGAATAGGACAGGTCCAATTTCGCCTTCGTTAAAATTCAAATGGTTTAGGAAATGTTTATTTTGGTTATTTTACATTTCCGGCGATCAATTCATAGCCATGCCACCTGGGAACTATTACAGATAGTGACAGGTTATTATAAGATTTTCAATTACTAATTGAACAATTATTTGCAGCATCTGGAAAGGACATCAACATTGGATGGTTTCGTCTGGGATGAGATGGCTACAAGTGTTTGTAGAGTGATTGGGGGTAGCATTAATTAAACTAGAAACCAAGGATGAAAGAACATGCTGAATGTAGTTACACTACACATGATCCAATGCCGTATTTTCGTAGCGAGACAGTTTCATGGTATTTAAGCATCATATCAACATGTACAAGTAATTAAGCCAACCTCGATCTCTTATGGTGTCTGTCTTATGGTATCATTTCACACCATCGCTACTTTTCGGTCGGAGGTCCTGAGATCACGTATGCTCGTCCAGTACAGCTGTATATCATAGATATTTGTTGTCAATAGAGTGGTATTGCTAACTATAAGCTGGGTGAGACAGGGTGAGACAGGGTGAGACAGGGTGAGACAGGGTGAGACAGGGTGAGACAGGGTGAGACAGGGTGAGACAGTGTGAAACAGGGTGAGACAGTGTGAGACAGGGTGAGACAATGTGAGGCAGGGTGAGACAGGGTGAGACAGGGTGAGACAGTGTGAGACAGGGTGAGACAGGGTGAGACATTGTGAGACAGGGTGAGACAGGGTGAGACAGGTTGAGACAGTGTGAGACAGGGTGAGACAGGGTGAGACAGTATTACCATTACTGAAGCACCTACAGTTAGATCCATTGAATATTGCTTTAGTAATTCTTTATAGCTGCTACATAATGTCTATGGTGTTACTGTCTACACATAGCCTAGACTATAGTTAGACTGCTGCCATACATGAAGCATGCACATGTACAGATAAGACAGACTATATCCTATAGTAAAACTCCTATCATACATGCATTGTGCACACAGTACCTATTATAGTCTGGCAGCTAATGCAATAAATCTATATTTGGTACCGCCTATATTTGGTACTGCATGTTTCCACCTACACAAAGCAGTAATGTGATGTTGATTTTTTAATTTTAAATTTAAAAAAAATTGATTTTGCTTATTATTGATTTATTTTTACACCTCTCCATGAAAGTGTGAAGGGAAATAACAATAGGTTAATTAAACAGAATTTATATTCAGCGATCTACAAAGTTGTAATTTTGGAATTGGTCAGGTACACATACATTTGCGAACACGATACCTGCATTAAATAATTTCTGAGTATTAAACGGTACCAAACACGGGTTTGTAACATTACCTGCCAGACTACAGACTTTATAGTTAAGCAGCTATCATACGTATACATTGGGCACGCCATACCTATAGTTAAACCACTGACACATGTTTCTATACGCAGGTAGTATTTCACTGGCAGTGGTATGAATGGATCTAACTTATCCCTGTGTACTGACACGGGTATTCGAGTCGCTTCTTCATGTGGTTAGGCCCAGGTATCTGTGTACAACGGCAGTCCAATGAGATTTATGCGAATCTGCAAAGACCTTAACATCCAGACCAAATCCCGCAGGTACTGTCTCGCGGCTTTGCACCTGGGTGGCTTGAGACGTCAACAATCAACACTTGAATTAAACTGTAGAAAAACTAGGAAACCTGGAATTGTTACGTGGCAATGGGATATATTTTTTTTTAAATAACTTTTTTTTGTGTGTGTGTGTGTGTGTATATGGGAGTTGTTCGAGACTTAAGAATAATAGCGAAAGAATTACGGGATGTAGCGCGTTGACGCGATTATCAGACATGATTTATGGCAGATGATCTGCTTATAGCCTGAATACTGTCTGTTCCCTGCCATGACTCTGGGTAGGAGACTCGAGGTCGGAGGTCAGACTTCGGGAGTAAAGCTACCCCGGTCTGACGCTATTCTTCCAGCCCAGACCGCGGGTTTTAACGGGTGGATCCATTGTGGGAGCGTACAGCCGGAAACAAGTGTCACAGCCATAGGGTACTCCTTCGCCAACTTGCATGAGTTACATTGAAGCAAATGGAGAATTGATTGTTCTTTATTTCATGCAGATTATCATACCGTTGTAAAATTTGTCATGTGAAGATCGTAAATTTTCCTCGGGTCCATTCAGGTTGAGGATTTAAGCACGGTGGAAAGGTGTGGGTCCTATTTATGTGATGCATTGAGCCGTGTTTATTAGGATACTATTATGAATTGCTCGTATTTTATGTATGCTCAAACATCTATGAGAAATAAATTTTCAAATATATTAAAGGTAACATATAATCCTACATTCAGTTGACATATTAAACTGGTGAATGGCGAGCCACCTTCATTTTACTTGGGAGTCTAAATTAAACATAAAATTATTTATTTCATGTATATTTACACCTAGAAATTATTATCCTGGTAATAAATTCACTTTACCCATCAAGCGAACACGTGAGTTTTATTACCCTAACCACAGGTGACACTGACAGGGCAACCTAAAAACACTGACATGCCGCTATTCGTCACATTAAGCGTGCTCGTTCATTATAAATGGACATTTAGGATAAAAACAAAAGAAATGGGCAGGTTGTAAAAAGTCGCAGCTTGCTGGTGGAATCCGCGTCTTGGCGACATGCTAATGAAGTGTTAACGATGTGTAAAAGTGTTCCATTTCCTGGTTAGTGGCATGAAACGAGCCTCTAGCGAATTCAACGTTTTTTGCCCAAATCTGCGTCCCCGACTTTCAAACATGCAACTTAAGTCTTACCTTAATTTGTTGCCAGCTTAATAGCGAGTTCTCTTAAGCCTGTTGAGACGGAGGCGATATTGACGAAAATTGGCCACTTTACGCTAACTGCATAATAGGTTAGAAGATGGGGACTGCTACGGGGGAAATTGAGTCTGACACAGTCAAGGCAAGATGATCTGACCTTTGTATCCTCTAGGTATGGAGGTCATCCATGTGGAAAAGTCTTGGGATACCCTTCTCTATCTACTGGACACAGACACGCGAAGCAATTGTGTGTCGTTAGTGTAGTAGAAAATAATGTAATGTTTGCTGTGATGTGAGTTCTTTGAGGTGATTCTGATGCTGGAATGTTTTACTGTGTGTGAGAGGAGGGAATGTGTGTGTGTGGAGAGAGAGAGAGAGAGAGAGAGAGAGAGAGAGAGAGAGAGAGAGAGAGAGAGAGAGAGAGAG
>JAVCKZ010066809.1:0-14429 GCA_034780755.1 Lepetodrilus elevatus
GTATGTATGTATGTATGTATGTATGTATGTATGTATGTATGTATGTATGTATGTATGTATGTATGTATGTATATATGAGCGAGATAGAGAGAAATATAAAGTGGGAATGTGTATGCGCGTGATTGTGTGATTATCATTTATCTATACGCTTGCACACCAAAAGCGAAATTCGCAACGACATCTTTCGAGAGAATATTTTGTTGTCTCCGCTGATTGGCGTGGCGATATTTGTCTCGCCTCTGGTGTGTGAGGGCCTTTACTGTACCATACAACTGTACAGCGGGACCTCCTCACAAGTAGTAGTTCTGAATGATTCTAGGAAACGACGTATAATCTCACTCGACTATCTTCGAGTTACTAATATGTTCCAACTGGAAATAACACACAATTGGTGAAATATATCGCAGTTCATCTGATTACAAAACACAAAATCAGTACCGAGATCTAGCATGTTTTATACAATGGTTCATATTACAATGTATACGAGTAAAACACATTTATAAAAATAGCAATAGTGACGTCATATACACGACTGTCTTTGTATTATAACACAGGTTCAGAGTATGCTCAAACTGAAGTGGCGAGCAGTCGAACAATGTCTGTAAATATTACAATAGACTTCTCCGATTGCTAATGAACTCCAACAGTACACGGAGATCGATGAACGTGAGTTGGTGTCATCCGTGTACCAAGAATACCTTCCACTACCTATTTGTAGAATAATCTGAACCTTCATATTTATATATCATCACGTCAACTCCCAAACTCCATTGACGTGTGTCTCGGACCTCCTGTGGTGGTGTGTGGGTGTACCACTGTGGTCTTAAGAGCAGCCTCCCCGCGTTACTGCGCCACTTCTACCACCCTGCAATAGAACAGAGAGGACATTGAGGTTATAATGGTACACGTTACTTTAACATAGTACTCAGAGTTGAGTACTCGGGGTGATACACGTTAACATAGTATTCAGGGTTGAGTACTCGGGGTGATATACGTTAACATAGTACTCAGGGTTCAGTACTCGGGGTGATACACGTTAACATAGTACTCAGGGTTGACTGCTGAGGACAGACGTTTCTTTGAGCAGTTACTTACATTATTTGGGATATTTTCATTGTGCCATACCGATATACGTTATAACTAAGTGTGGTATACTGATAGATGTTAGCCGAGTGTGGTAGACGGACATTGTTAGCTGTACGTAGTATGCTAGTATACGTACTCATGGCTGGGTTTGGTGGGCCAGGTATCCTAATTCCCACCAGTCGAAGGAATGCCTCCAAAGCGTCGTTGACAAACTTATTTCTGCTGGCCATTGGAACTGTGTTCAATGCTTGGTAAATGTTGGGTTTAATCTTTGGAACCTGAAACATGCACCGTATGGTAATTAGAAATGCTCATTTACATTACAAATCTATCACATGGGTTATAAGCTGACGACTAATCATAACGATGCTTACCCACGTGGTCTGTGTGGACTGTGGAGGCTGGGGAAAGTTTGGGGGTCCGGGCGGCATATGAGGAGCCCCGGGGAACTGGCCCATCCTGTTGTTGGGAGCCGCCGGGTTGTGGGGCTGAGGGGGGCCAGGGTTAGGATTCATTGGCTGGGAAGGATTAGGATTTGTGGGGATTGGATTCTGTGGCTGCATCGGGAATTGCTGAGGAAATCCTGGTGGTGATTGTGGTCGAGGATTGTTCACGACGAATGGCTGCTTTCCCCACGCGCTGTTCGGAGCATTGGGGTTCATAGCCTGGACAGGAACTGGGGCGTGAGCTGGGCCAATGCTGTTCCACATGTTGCCCGGAGATGGCCCACCTAACGGCGGACGTTGTGGGGGTCCGGGCATGTTGGGTACAGATGCAGGTGGTGGCATGCCAAATCCGGGGTTCATCATGGGATTGCTCATAGATTTCGCCATGAAGCCAGCCAATCCCATGTTGGAGCCCATGTTGCCTGGCATCTGACTTCCTGGCATCTGACTTCCTGGCATCTGACTGCCTGGCATCTGACCTCCCATCCCAAATTGGCCAGCCATGAGGGCTGCCATGGGATTCATCCCGCCGCCAGGACTTCCTCCCATCCCCATCATCTTCATCATGGCCGCCATGGGATTGCGATGAGGCCCCTTTGCAGCTGTGCACATACGTAGTAGAATAATAATAATAATAGTAATAATAATAATAATAGTAATAATAATAGTAATAATAATAATAATAATAATAGTAATAATAGTAATTATAATAACATTAATAATAATAATAATAATAATAATAATAATAATAATAATAATACAGATGATAGTAATAATAATAATAATAATAATAATAATAGTACCACTAATATGCATAATAATATGCATAATAAAATTAAAATAATAATAATAATAATAATAATATAACTTCATTATGCGATATGAGTTATAAGGATGTTGTACAAGATAAGACAAACTATATTTAAATAATTCCATTACACAGCTATTTACTCACGGGTACACTGGAAGTTACAGCCACCTGAAACAAAGAAATGAACAACGTCGTGTACTGCCAGTATGTGGGACATGTATTAGTACAGCGGGTCCTGAATTGTGAAGTATGGCAGTGTTCGAATCCCTCTACTACTAAATATGTACAACTGTTGTGGGAAGAGTGAATGCAGCATCTGTGCTCACGTAGACAATAACGTACATGGTATCGTTTCTCGAAGCTCTCTTAGCCGCTAAGGGACCATAGCTAATACATTGCTAAGAGAAATATACCGTGGAAATTACTTCTTCATAGACGAATTTAATTAATACAAGTGTTTACATATTCTGTTTACCAGTGATCTTCAATGCTAGAGGTCTTGATGTTTAACATCCACACTCGTGAGTCAGTTATTGTTTCTTACAATGTTTCATTTTGATTTTGTCTGGTTTCTGACTATCAAAAATGGCCAACTTACTGTCAACTATGTCAGAAAATGCTCCACCTAGAAACAGACAACAATGATTATGTAAAACAAGGAATTATGTCATATGGTATGTAAAAGTAAACAAGGCATTTGGGGGAGCATACCAAATGGATGCAATATAAATACTGTAGAAAAGTAATACTGTTTCTGATGATTGCCAATTATCTGTTTTAATATGTATGGTGTTATTTCATTTAGTCGCTTTACGAGAAACAATAATTTGAAGTTCCGCGTTGTTGAGAAAGACAGCTATCAACTTTCAGATATGTGAGTGTTTGTGTTATACTTACCAACGTCTGAAGGACTTTGAACTGTAACGTTAATAAAACAAGAGTAGTTAATATTAGTATGTACATTAAATATTACTGACAAGAATACGAAGCTTACCTACTAGTAATAGCAATGGTATGGACAATCAATTTAACAGAGTTAGATAAATTACACAAATTCTGCATAATTCACTAAGTATACCGGTATGTCATTGCATATTTAGGTTAAATTCATATTATGATCTATATCTGGCAGAAAGCACTGTAGGACATTGATCTGGACTCTATCGAGGGAGGTCTGCACAATCGCCAGTGTGGACCCAGTAGTAGTAGTAGTAGTAGTAGTAGTAGTAGTAGTACTTACCAGCATAGTACTTGAAGGCACCTAAGGGAAAGATGAAAGATACATAGTGTTAATCATTGTGAGGTCACTTGTATCTTATATTAACTGTGCATTCATAATCGGGTACCAGTAACTCCTGTTATTTAACATTTCGTGAATTGTTGAAAATATTGTTGCTAGGTATATAGCATTGCAGATCCAGTATTACGTTTGTATTCGTAAGGCAATATGTTCTACTTTTTAATGATTTTGAACATTGTTTTAAAACATTGGCACGTGAACGTCTTTGCCAGTCGTATTTGCAGGTCAATCGAACTTTTCAGATTTCCTTGAGAAAAAAACTATTCTGAACCCCGTTTCGTATGTACAGGAGATCATGTGAAGACCGAGGACATCTAGAAGTGGTACTACTATACTCACATGCCCATGCCGAGTCTCCGACCTCTTTCAGCATCTTGGTAGGATCCATACGAGTCGCCATCATGAACTGGTTCACTCTACGGCTATCTGTAAGAAAACGGCACACTCTACATGGTGTATAGTGACCCTGGGAACGCGAGTATCATAATATGACGTGTTATGATATTTCGGTGATATTCAACCAAAATATGCTGTGGACTTTTTATGATTTTTTTATTGGAGCTTTCTGGATTATTTTGCGTATGTTAAACACTATTGATACTGATGAACCAAGAAATGTACGTATATTAACAGAGAGTGAAGATATCGCATTGTAAATTTATCAGTATTAGGGCACCAGTTCAATTGATATCGCAACTGAACTATACTATGTTTATTATTTGGCGCTGATATCAGTACTTACTGGGGAATCTGTATCTAACGATAGTATCCACGGCATCCGCTGAAATACAGAATACATACAAGCATTAGTGCACGTCTCACTGTTATATAGCGCTCATATTCTAATAAGGACTAGTAGGAATACTCAAAATATTGTTCTTTATTCCTTTGAAATAATTCTTACATATATTGATGTCTGCTGTTAAGCTGAAAATTACACCAAAATCATGTACATAGACATACAAACAACTACAACGTAAAAAGTCTATACAAAGTGAGCGGATAAACTGAATACATACATGCGGCGCCTGTGCCTTTCAATGCTGAAATAAATACAATACCATTAGAAATATCAAGATATGAGGCATAGATGCATGCTATTTTAACATGGTGTATGTCATACATCGCTAGCCTGCATTGAATAGCAGCGGCTGGATTGTAATGCTGATCAAATAACATTAACTATTCCCAATTCAAAGTAATTCGACTCATTGATATGTATCATGAATGTCAAGTATAATGAAACTGTAGATATGGATTATTCAAAGGAAACGAAAGTTTGTCTTGACGAGTGGACATTTGGTATGATCATTTAACCATCTCCCTGTTGAATTGTTCCATTGTGCATGTGTTTTGGGCAAAAACATATGCCCGCAGAGGTGAGGAGGTTAAATGAACCTGGGAGCAATAGAGAAGTAGACGAACTGGAGGCAAAGCTGATAACATGATGGTTAAAGAACGGAGAATTGAAGAGGATCGTAGGACTCTATGACAATATCATGTGAGGGCATTGTGAGTCAATGACTAGAAACTGTCGGACTAGATGCCTTGAGGACCAGAATATGTCAGGACTTATGGTGGAGGATCACAAGTTGACAGAGAGATAGGACCAGATGTTGGCAGGCAGATACTGAGGAAGGCGGTACTCACAGGTGGCCGCGCAAACATCTACAAAGAGAAAATTAGAACACGATATCACATTCAGTCGTAGTGAATAACAATTGCTGTCTATAATTGGAGAGCTTACATAATATAAAGTATTTGAGATATGATGTACTACTAGTAATTGTACATACTATTCTCTATTTCATGTTATATTATGTTATAGAAATGTATATGATGTAAATATTCAGGAGCGAGTTTTCTCCTAAGTTGGCATACATTTTACCCAATCCCATTCTATTGTGAATAAAATATGTTTAAACTAAACTAAACTACTAGTAATACAACTGACAGTTACTTACCCTGTAAGTTCATTCCCATGTACTGCAACACAATTGCTGAAAATAGATTGTATCATATTGATTATTTCCCCCAATGTTTTGCGATTTAATACAGTGCAGACAACATTAATGATTTGTCGTTAGTTTGAATACAATAAGTCACTCAATCCCAGAGTTGTGTTTTAGATGCTGTGGGGTTTGTTGGCGTTGTTTATATAGTTTATGGTTAAGCTAATACAGAAATATTTATATTAAAATAATTGTGAGATTGAACGCCCTGTCCACTCTATAAAGGTAACCGGAAGTTTGCTCCAATATCGCAGTGTACACTGTGCTGTAGTTCCTACCTGGAGCGGGTCTTGGCATCCTCATGGGACCTTTCTTCTTCATCATCGGCGTGACGACACCTAGAACAGGTCCACAGCAGTGAGCATGCATTCATAGTGGTATATACGTGTGCAGGAATATACCTACGTGTTTATATGGACAGCTATGCAATGAAATACTTTAATTCGTGGAACATTTTCATTGTCATTCATGGCCAGGAAGAATACTGGGACAAAAGTTTGGAAACTTAAATGTATATAAAACCAATTAAAAACAGTCAAAACCTTCATTGCAGTAGTATAATCTTCAAAGCCTAAATGCATTCTATTAATAATCCACGTAAATTAATACAACATATGTATTTTAGATGTTAATACCGTAACACGTTCCTAATAGCATACAACAAAATGTGTAGATATACTAGTATCCCTTTCCACATCATGTCAATGCAAAGGTGAAGCTACAACGACTTCTCTAACAGGTATGGGTATCGAATCCTAATGGGGAACATATTTTCCAGACACCTTAGATTATTGTTAAGCCTAATGTCTACACTTGTGAATAATAAACCACGTCAACAAACAAAAATAATTATTGACAGGGATGAGGGTAATGTCACTTAAAGAAAAAGACATATAAGCAATACAATGAAAACAGTAATATTACACATGTAGTTGCCTATTGCTCATTAACGTATGTCGGTAGGAATGTAGACATTATGTACCTCCATAGCTCCAAGTATCACTTACCACGATTCACTGCAGGTTTTTTAGCCACGGGAGCTGATTCAATGTGAGAGGAAACCATCGGGTTATTACATGTGTCTAATTCACCAGATTGTTTACCAGATACTGTTTTACATTGGTTTTAGGTACTGATATGATCGATTGTTCATTAAATTAGAATACATTCGTGTTATCATCATACTTTATGACAAGTACTATTGTTCATATATTTGCAAAGATGATATATTAGTATACAAAATAATATAGTATATCATAAGCCAATACTTTGATGAAAGTTTCAGAACATTATCACGTACAAAAATAGCTGTGCATTAGTCGTGCGCTTTAGCTGCAGTATAAGGTATGCACAGCCCCCAATGCCCCATACACTACTAGTATATTGCATCCATTCCCAGATAGTACGTGCACAAAGTACATGCTATAACCTTTATTGAAACACATGCTTTAGCAACACAAGCACGATTCTCTCGTAAAGGTGTCGTTGGTGATCAGTCATGTCCGTCTTTCTAGTAATTTAAGTCAATTAACGATGTGCTGCAATTATGTTCTCAGTAATATATGAACATACAAACAGCAAACTTTATGCATTAACAAAGCCCAAGAAAATTGCGTTGAAATTAATGTTGGTCCCGTAAGCCAATCAGATCATCAGAATGAATTGTAATTTTGTTTATTCCCTTGATGACATGGGTTTGGTCAATGCCACACTGGGCATCTGCTGTGGTATGAAGCGGTGGTGCTCTTACTTCAGTGTTGTGGTATAAACCACCGGTGCCTACACCTACACCTACACCTATACCTACACCTACACTTATACCTACACCTACACCTACACCTACACCCACGGCCAGGGCAATGACATCACTTCAGCGAGCACACGGAAGTGACAGTAACTGTCAACTAAACAGCGTCACAGAAAGCGTGACTGGAGCCAGGTCATACTATATATGTATGTCAGTCCACGAAGAACAGAACAAGACAAATTGAATGGTCATTACAAGGACCGTAGGAATAACGACATGTATGCTTTCAAAGCCAGTACTGGTTAGCAATAGTAGCAACTTCTAGGATATTTTAGGAACTTTTTACTTTTTTTGAATTAAATAATGAGAAAATGTTAGATAACAACATCTTCTTATATTGGTGTTTTATATCTTGTGATGTGTATATGAAGGGTAAGAGACTAAATAGGTGCATAGATATAAAGGTATATAGATATATAGATATAGATCATGAACATATATATACATATAAATATTTGTATTGGTATAGATACAGATATATGTGGATGCATGTTGGAGATTATATGTTCGTGCATTAGTACTGCCACACATTGAGCTGGATGAACTCGCACATATACACATATACACATGTTATGTAAGGCAGCTGACAGGATGGCAGTGGCATTGTGCCAGGACGCTACTTGGAAGTCATCCTCGGGGAGAAATACTAGAATGTCTAGGGGCAAGTATTTGGGGTAGCACATGGTTGAGAAGACCACTACGTCTGGTTTCAAGCCACTGTCAGAATGGATTACACCGGTGCACATACATGGGTTGATAAAGACAAGCAGACATCTATATAGCAGTATACTAGCACATACATATGTTTATATGGACAAGCAGACATCTATAAAGCAGAATACTAGTACATACATTGGTTGATATAGACAAGCAGACATATATATTTAGCAGTATACTAGTACATACATAGGTGGATATAGACAAGCAGACATCTATAAAGCAGTATACATGTACTGTTAATGCTGTTAATACTACTACAAGAGCCAATGTTTTACATCAAATTGCCCGAGCTATTATGGCTGACAGCAGGTAAAATGCACGTGTCATCGTGCACACATGCATGTACACACACGTGCATTGGTCAGCTTACTCACCAGGTGGCGGTGGAGGAGGGGGTGGTACTGGGTCTAGTTAACACGGGAGGAGAGGAGTCAATAACCAGAACAGTTCTTGTATTTTTAATGAATACAAAATAAACAAATACGTAACCATGGTCCGTTACAGAATGGAATATACTGTATTTACTTTTAGTATTGTTCCGTGATTTTATATATACATTATCTGATTACAGATTTGAGGAGCAGGATTAAATAGCGAGTCTTTTCCTGAACTTACTGGTGGACGGCGGGACTATTGGACCTGCAATGAAACGACAGTTCATGTCTCATTGTATTTATAGTATCTCGTATTTATTTCTGTCACTTTCTTGTGGCTAGCTCAATCAAGTATACACCTTCACTGGAACACCAGTGCATTCGGAGATTATAACTGTCAAAGACAGCACATTAATACGATGTTGAAGTAGTACGTCGTTAAGACGGAGTGAGATGAAGTGGCGGACAGTCTCACACACTTTGAACTGACATCGCAGGTGAAGCTGTATTTAGTTCAATTATTAATCTCCGTGAACACCGATCATTCTCAATTATATTAATATAAGCTACCGCATGCAGACATGACGCAAATTGCTATGTTACTAGTAGTGTACTAATAATAATGGTAAACAAAGATAGTATTATAAATTATACTTTCTAAGTGTAGCAGAAGTCGTTGACGACATGTTTAAACTTTTATATAGTGGTAATATATTTAAATATATTTAAACATTTTTATAGTGGTAATAATCATACGAATAAAGTTAAGCAGTTGCTACATTGTGGCAAAGTTCCATTGGTTTCATATCAAAATGCTTAATTTTATAATATCTATGTGCAGAATGCATCTGTAAGGAATTTCCCTCCCTTCTAGGCCAAGCCATAATGGTTTAAATGGCTTTAGTGATTGTTGTCATAATTTTAATGAAACATGACTATGATCTATCTACAACTCACCGGGTGCAGGGAACTGCATAGGGTGTTCAGGGCGAAAACCTGTTTTAAGTTGGAAATTAGTAATATATATGAGAATGTTGTGTTTTCAATAGTTTCCGTATTCAATATTTGCTGACATGAACATATCTACAGACAGTATAAACGATATAGATTTTACAGACTTGGTAAAGTTGATTTACCTGAAATATTTCTGATTTTAATTATTCAATATTTCCGCATTTAACATAAAATAAAGATATCGGAAGTGTCATCGTTGATGTCAAGGTAGATAACTCCTTGGTGTTACTTGCATCCCGGTATATACGTGTGACTATCCTACTTCCTATATACTGTCACTCACCTGAAAATGGTCGGAACGGTCGAAACATTTCCAGAGGGGGTTGTTGAGGTTGGAATGGTAGCGCCGACTGTGACGGTCTAAAACCTAGCAGCGACAGCAGTAACCAACTATGTATTTAGTATTTAAACAAATGATGACATGTTGGCTTTGTGTGCAAAGTGTTGACAAAATCAAGTCTTGGATTATCTCGCAGAAATCCTGCAAATCTAAATATTAGTATCTACTACGTAACTATGAAGACGTTCGTGCATTTGCACCACATTGTAACAGAATAAACATGTCATAGAAGAAGAAAAACATGGCATTTAAGGAAATATCAGTTCAAGTATTCCACCAATTCTGAGCATACTGTTCTTTGGTTATTGCACTGACAAAGCCGTCAATATGGTACACGCCTATCGCTCTAACTTGATATCCTAAATGGAGCAAAACTTGATGCTATTGTCCCTTATGTGGCCCGTAGTGTTTATACCAAACTCTGATAATACGGCCCCTATCGGAAGTGGTAGTCACCGGAAGTAGTAAACAATTAAGTTTGTATGTGCTCCAAAAACTCTCATTAAGATGTGTGGTTACGTGTTAATAAAACCTTGTGTATGTGGCAACGCACACATAAGGATGGATCGTAGTATAGCATCCCATTTGCCAAATAACAAATGTACAAGCAATCTGATGTCGACTGTGGGAGTGGCCACACTTACCAGTGAAATATTTCGGTGGTTTTAGTGGCGCGGGCCTTGGCTGGGGTTCAGGTCGAAAATCTAGTCACAATGTCACGACATTCATTACAATACATGATGTTCGAATGAACCTCAGTAGCTCTTTTGACAGATTTGATTACTGAACTATAAATATTTATTAATTATATCCTCGAACTACTGCATAGAGTTATTCATGTCCTTCGAATCGTACATGCGAAGGATGAAATGTAAACTTGGTTCAAAATAAGCTCTTTAGAATGAATACAGAGAACTGAATTGAATAGAACAAACTTTACAATGACGTCAGTATAACATTATATAACTCCAGTAAAACTGCTACGTACAATGAACATGAGTAGATATGTTGTACAAATACACGTGTAATACAAGCTATGTATATGACCACAGAATCATACGGCGCACACCCACGTGTAATAAGCATTATTGACTGAACAGCATATTTTTCAAATGTTTTCCCCAACTCATTTTCATTGCTATAAGTTCAGCAAGCAAGATATACGTCTAACAAGCAACCTAATATGCCAATGAATACGTCTAACAAACAATATAATATGCCTACTAATTATAATTATAATACGTCTAACAAGCAATCTACGACTAATACGCCTACTAATAAGTCTAACAAGCACTCTAATATGCCTACTAATAATAATACGTCTAACAAGCAATATACGACTAATATGCCTACTAATACGTCTAACAATCAACGGCAGTAGTCCAGCTAAGATAGCTCTCCGCATCCGAGAAAAGCGAAAATGTTAATACAAGCGAGCTCATCAAAAAGCAAATTCAGACTTCCTCAAGCATTTGTTTGCTAATCTTTCGGACATTCCATCAGAAAATATAGTATTAGTGTTATATTATACATGGAGAATACGTTCAATCCAGTAAAACTGTAGATTTGTCAGGAAATTAGCCTGTCCAATGTCTATTGGCAAATATAAAATATCAAAAAAAATACAACAAATAATTTGGCAGCATGTTTCAGAGACGAGATTTGAACATCCTCTTTTAAAAGAGAAATATAGCAACAGAAAAAGCACACATATACTATATATAATAGTACTATAGTATATGGTGTTAACATTAAGTCATCAGGTGAATGCATAAAACTATATCTGAAATATAGAGTAGTTTAGCTTACCATTTAAGCGCATACATACAGCATTAAACAGCGTTAAGTGCGTACCCACGTACAAAGCCGCTTCTGGTTTAGTATCTACCGATATATCGTGTTAGCTACATAGTGAACTCACGATTAACCGACATGGACCATGGAGACGGGTATCCTATATGATGAAAACAAATATCGATGAATGATGGTCGTGTTGGATCTGTGACCCAGTTATGTAGTGAACCATCTACGCTACTGACACTATGTTGAATGGGCAAGTATTATATGCCAATTAACATTACTACAAAAATATAAATAGTTAATGACTAATATTTACAATTTAACTATATTAATTAGTACGGTACATAATAGTAATATATCAATCTATAAATTGTTTATTGGCTCTGAACGGAAAGTGGAATGCTGTACTTCCTTCAACATGCACACATTTACATTGTATGTGACTTTTCCTGTACCACATCCCTGAAATACCTTACGTGTACTGTGTTCCATACTATGACCATGTAACACAGTATACCCACTATAACTTCTTGATGTACATATTCTATATAAATATACATACGACGTGATGTATTACATGCTAATATATATATATAATGGATCAGTTCCCTGTCACTGAACATCTTAAGAAACTACGCAATGTTTTATTAATTGATGGAATACGTACGTTAGCATACTTCCGTGAACATCTGGCATCAATAAAACTTAGACAACTTAGAAGTAAAACTTAGAAGTAAAACTTAGAAGTAAAACGCACTCTCATTACTCTTTACTTGTTCATTTTATATTTCGTTTTTTTCTTTCAGATTGCCGAGAAACACATGACCATCACTGTTAACACCTCATTGAACTAGTTACGGCATATTTAATTTCACTTCACATTTCCTAGTCAGAAAGTCATAATTATCACACATGAGGTCAAATTTCACTTGTTCTATTGCAAGACTTTTCACATGACGTCGCTGTTTTCATACTACATGTAGTTCACTGCATCCCCTATGCATATGGGGGCCTATTCTCGAAACGTGCTTATATTACGAACATTACGAACCTCTTAGCCTAAGAACAGTTCGTAGCCATACTATAAGAATCGCTAAGATTGTAGTACGATCGTAAGAAGGTTTCGAGAATAGGTCCCCCCTGAAGACTCAGGTTTTATTATGTTGTCTATGTTGTGTCATAATTATTACTAATGTTTCGTTTATTATTCTATGGTACCAACGAGAAACGTCTAAATAGTAATAGAGAACAAACTAAAGCTATACAAAAGCGAAATTAACTGGTATCTCTCATTTCATGTTTCCAAAGTCATTTAGGCATGAAGTAGTCATAAGGCACCACAATTCACGTTTGCTCTGTCTCACGGCACACGCATAGCGCTAATCATGGCCCAGTTAATGCAGTTTGACATATATTAGATCATGTTATGTCACACAGTCATGAAAAAAACGTTATTGCACATCACCTCATATTTCACCTGGTCTACGTCACTCATTCATAGAGCTAGCGTCACACCCACTTTCCCCAGTACTTGGCTCATATTATACTAACATAGAGCTAACATAGAGCTGGCTAGTGACGGCACATTACTCGGCATACTCAATATTCTTCTGTATGTTAAAATTAATTACTTAACGTTTTTCTCGTAGTATTCACGAAGAGTATTTTAAGTATTTTACTATGGACAATGTTGGTGATTGTTTTGCTGTTCCATATGACTGCAATGCCTCATAGGTGGAAGATATCGACATAATTAAGTCATAGGCTATTATATTGAATAGCTAACAGTTGGTAAAGGCAAACTGAGGTCTGAAACACTCCGTCCTAGGTCAGTCAGTATCAGCCGGTGCTCGCGGGTCAACTGATACACTCAGTTAAACTCCAATTCAAACAAATAAATAAAACCAAATGAGTCATGGCATGTCACAAAGCATACCAGTACTTAGATCTGGAGGGGAGATGTGTGGCGCTCATCACATCCTATAACATTCATGTTTAACATCCGTGTTTTCGTCATCAATAATCTCTTTACCCGCATACGCCGTTATGTGTGTTTTGTGTATGCGTTTGTGTTGGTGTGTCATTGTGTGTGTGTGTGTGTGTGTGTGTGTGTGTGTGTTTGCGCGCGTGTGCGTGTGTGTGTGTGTGTGTGTTTGTCTCTGTGTGTGTGTGTGTGTGTGTGTGTGTGTATCTGTCTGTGTGTCTGTCTCTGTGTGTGTGTGTGTGTGTGTGTGTGTGTGTGTGTGTGTGCGTTCGCGCGCTTGTGTGTGTGTTTTTGTTGCTGTAAGGTCAGGTATGTATGCATGTATGTAATTGCATCTATTGGCGGAGTAACATTGGTCCTATTTGTGGATATATGTAAACTGTTAACCATGGGTTCCACTTCCGGGAGTTAGTCTCAGATCTAAATACTTACCTCGGTTTGATGATCTCCCTGCAAGATAAGACCACCGTTGTTACGGAGAGTTAATACAGCATACTCAGAATATGTCTCCTTCGCATTGCTTGATCATACAATAGTATAACATTAGATAATATGGAGAGTTCTACTGAACACCACATGTCCACATGATACGCACGTGGCATGCTCTGCTATGGTGTGACGGTGATAGTCGTACTATGCTACAGTACATACATACATACATGCATACATACATACATACATACATACATACATACATACATACATACATACATACATACATACATACATACATAC
>JAVCKZ010066820.1:0-14428 GCA_034780755.1 Lepetodrilus elevatus
GTGTGTGTGTGTGTGTGTGTGTGTGTGTGTGTGTGTGTGTATGTGTGTGTGTGTGTGTGTGTGTGTGTGTGTGTGTGAGTGTGTTTGTGTCTGTATGTGTGTGTGCTTGAGAGAGAGAGCGAGAGAGAGAGAGAGAGAGAGAGAAGGTGGGTTGGGAGAGAGCTAGAGACAGAGAAAAAGAAAGTTAAACAGAGACGCAAACATATAAATAGCTCAGTATGGCATTCATGTGTGTATACTGTATAGAATGTAATAGTGTGTATATAGTATAGGCTAATAGTGCAAGATACGCTAGTATGGTTGTAACTTATCCATGTCTACTGTAATGCACTCCACTCTTCTTACTCTGCCTGGCCTTGATGAAGACGTTGTGGTACTCTGCCAACATGGAACTGCTTGTGTGCACTTTGGGAGCTCTGGTTAATGAGAACAAAAACATGGTACTCTGTGTTTTCTGGTAGTTTGAAATATACCAGCAAAGCTTCAAATAGCTTCTAATTGACGTCACTTACATAGTCTAAAACTTCATGTTAATTTCACCAGTTGTGTTGGGATCCATACCTCAGTTAAATTCTACTGTGGACACTACCTGTCTGGTAGTGGGGTTTTACAATTTAGTAATGGTCGGAATTTGTTCGAAAGGGAGCATTAGTTTACAATGTCCGTTAACAAAATAGTAGTTTGATGTTTTCATACAATGTTATTAATGTAATAGTTAATACAAGCGTCGTTGCAGGAGTAGAAATGATTCAATTAAATAGCTACATATTAAATCAAACACAATATTAACTAATAGTAGTAGTAGTAGTAGTAGTAGTAGTAGTAGTAGTAGTAGTAGTAGTAGTAGTAGTAGTATTTGCATGTGGACAGGTCAGATACATCTTCACACGTACATCTCAATTCCTAGGGATGTGTGTACCACAGTTCAAAACGTCAGCATTCACATTATCATCTCTGAGAGGAGCTACGTACTATAGTATGTTACTGTGAGGAGTTTGATAGTATATATACACACGCCATCACACACTGTCGCGAGCTTGTATCTACACAGGCTTTGAGCTAGCTTTTGAAAGTGAAAATATATTATAGCTCATTAATTAAAGGTGGACATTCTTATTATTATTTTATATATTATTGGTGTCGGTCTGCACATATCAATCAACTATTCTCACCATAGTGCCATTAATACCAACCCTTCTACCAGATATACAATCAGAGCCACTATGAATTAACCATCGGAAGTCTGCAATTAGAAACAGGGAATCACCATAAACATGCAATTACCGGCTATTTCCGTCGCTCGTATGTCCATGCTTACTTTGGCCCCGCAGTAATTAACGATTGATTCATGTGCTGATTGGTGTATTGTATCTGTTAATACGTGTAAATAGCAGTCTAGTTGTGCCATATATGCAAACGTTGAACACTATTGTGTCATGTAGGCTGCGTGGTTATGCTATTGTGTCATGCCTTATATCTATCGTTCTATATACAGCAACAACTACCAAAGTTGTTATTTTGGATCCTAACAGGACAGCTGAGCCAGGGATGTCCTGGATGGCTCCTGTGCAGGACACCCAACTTTCAGACTTCCCCTCGTCGATTTCATTGTGTGTCCTGTACAGGAAATCCGCAGGACATATTCGTGGCTCAGCTGTCCTGCTAGGATCATCCACGAATCAGTAAAAGATATGCAGTTGCTGTATTAGTATGCTATCATACCATTCGGAGCAGAATGCACTAAAACACGTCTTTTGTAAAGCCTTGGCTCTATCACTTAAGTGCATACTATTACTCGTGAATTCATTAAAACTTACGAGGTGCTTTCAATACGACGATCGTGCTATTTTGCATAGCAACAAACAATGTCCGATGAAGACGCCAAGTTTGATTGGAATTGAAACAGTTGGTATACACTTCTTGTAGCATCATAAACAATTAATATATTCCAACATTCTAGTATATTCATTTTAAGCAGACATTGATCTGTACATATATTTGTAATCATAATAACGTAAGCATGGTATCACGTGCTTCATAATTAACTATGTGCCACACCCATGTTCAGACATCTGAGCATCCTCACACAGAGGCGCATAATATAGTTCCGTTAAGCTTCTGTCTCAACTGGTTCCACGTATTGTCAATATCTGTGTACTAATAGTTCTCATTATGGCCACCAACCAATATGGACATCCATGTAAAAGGAATAAGGGATAGTAACACTAATGGCGACTCGCAGTGGAGGAACTTCTCCAACAAACTGATCGCAACAATTTATTTCAGAATAGATTGCTTACTTGGTGACCGCTGTTTTGAGTTTTCTTAATAGACGAAATCATTAAAACCTGTGAAGTACAGTGGAGGCGCGTTTGTGACCATGCTCGTTTCCCCGCGGTGTATCGACAGCAGGGCGATGTGGTGTGTCGTGTGTCGTGTGGTGTGTCGCGTGGTGTGTTCACCGTGTCACCTATCGATTCCTCCCCAGACGGGCGGGTATGCACGACAGCCGCAAGTAAGCACACGTGCATCCACGTGTTACTCCAGCATTATCAGAGTATAGATGCCAGTACATGTATATATATAATGTGGGTCAGAAACTGTGTTTCTTCCGGCGGAAGTATGCATACTATACATCGCGATAGCATTTTATGATAATGTGAAATCCCTGCCCAAGGATACCAGAAAAAAAGTGCAATTTCAATTTCAACAAGATTCCAACCAGGCATGCTAAGGTTATAGTTCGATCCTATTTTAGTCAGCTTTCATTAATGATGCATGTCCAGGTGGCCTCTGTAGATACACATCGATACGACAGGTGCCCGCCGCAACGTGTGCGCCATGATCTTATGTTGCTAGAAAGTAGGTGAATGTACATCTGTATGAGCAACCCATAATGTCTAGTGCGTCTAGATGTCCGACTTGCCATTTGCCAGTTCCGGGTGATGATAACTGGTTTATCAGCAGGTTTACGTAGATCTATATCGGGGCATTTGTATATTTGTATATCGCTGTATTGGTCGTCCATGTAATGGCCAGTTGTCCGTATGTTGACCAAAGACTGGTCGAAACACTCCACAGTGCAAACGAAAGTAGACAATGTACGTGGAATCGCTTACTAGTATTTGAATTATGTTGTATTTCATTTACACACGTATTATGTATTTGCACTCAACACTGATTTAGCCATACTAAATGCCCGATATAACGATTCAGAAACATTATATGTAATACAAACCATGTGGGCTGTTTACCTCATTTGTGCGTGTGCGCGCGGGTATGTGTGGACTGCGTCGGTGTATGTGTGTCTGTGGACTGCGTCGGTGTATGTGTGTCTGTGTAAATGTTGAATTTATAGCGCAATACTTGATTTGTTAACAATGCAATACAGCATCACCTATATCAAATAGGCTACTTCTAATGATGGTTCCTCTTTACCAAACAGTGACTATAGAACTAATGAGACATCACAGGTTACCAAGCTTATTTGTGAAATCAATACTATCTACTCGATAACACTATCCATAAGGGAACATTAAAATATAGGACATGGTCCTTACAACATGTCATGTAGACTGTCTAGGGTATTACGCAATGTATCCCTCAACAGCAAGATGTAAAAGGTGTGAGAGTTTACGTGAGTACTTGTTTTCCTGTTTATGATTACGTCTATTAGGTAACTGTTAAATGGCGAGATGGCTGTATAATTAGTATATAAGTATATAAATATAATATATGAAACCATTTGACTCTTCAATACAATCGCGACTGACATTTCAAGTGTGGAGTATATGTAAACGGCATAACTATGTGGTAAGTATACTAGTAATTATGAATGTTATATATCCACGCGACAGAACGTGAAGAATCACATATCTCTATTTGCAAATGTTTTTCCTCCGACCTGCATGTGCGAGACCCATTGCCTATTATGTGGTCTGTGCTACCCGGGGCTTGGTAAACGCTAGCAGTTGGACCTACTAGCCTAGTGCATGCATGTTTTCCTTCTCAGTCTGGCCGCTAATTGATGCTGATCGCCTGGCTAGTTATAGTAATGCCCAGCTCGCAGCTGCAGAATAAAATAACACGTGGCACTTGGGCTGCTGTGATAGGGAGATTATATTTACGCTTTTAAGACGAGCAACATCTGAGTTATTGAAAACAGTCTGCAATTGCCATGTCCCTCTTATTAATCAGAATAACCATTAACAACTATTTTCAAGCAGAAAGTAAGTATTATATTAATGTATTTCAGGTGGAAATCTACATAGGCTAATCTGTCGCAGAATACTAGTAAATCAATTATTTTGGAATTATTCCTTATTCTTGATACCACCACCACAAACAACTGGGAACACTATGTTCATACTATGAAACACAAATAGACCATTACACTGGCAGATAGTTCTTTATAATACACCGCCTACTAGTATATCAATGTCTTCATCTACAGCATACCATCATTTCTATAATGCACTTGACTCGGTGTCTAGCTATGTAGGTTTTATGACCGCTATATGCATGAATTGCCCATTACGTCTCTTATGCGCACTCCTGGCCGCTGCTCTATTGCCGACTAAATACTACAAGCGGTCCTGTACGATCTTGTTACACTGTAGGAGGTTCGCCGTACTGCGGCCCCTGTGTTTGCGTAGTGAGTAATGAATCAATGCATCTACTGTAAGAAGAGCGGGGATCCACCTCCGGTCCTCCTTTCTTCCAGTAGACCCACACTCCAGTAGACCTACACTCCAGTGGCGCTCGTCAGAGACAGGAGAGCATGCCAGTGAGACTATCCCATTCCCTAAGGTCAACTAACTGCCCGTCAAACAGAAATAGACAAAACCTATATCTAACCTAAGCGAACAGAGATTACAGAGAGGTTATAGTGTAGCCATCGTCCCTGATTCGTCAGTATCTCCGGGTACTGCAGGTTTCCATCAACCGGAAAGTGGTGAGTCGTGGTAGGAATGAAATACTCTAGGACGTGGTTCTAATTCTCAAATGCAAACGTATCAAAATAGGAGGAACAGGGCAAAGGTAGGTAAAGACAGACAGACAGTTAAATAATTAGACAGAGGGTAATGAAGGAAGACGAGCAGAAAACAGACAGACATACATACAGACATATCAGCAGCCATGCAGACAAAGGAGGACGAAAGGCAGAGAGGCAGGTCCTTGACATAATGGTAGATGGTTCTGTCCTGAAGGTTAAAGAGTCTATGTTATACATGTATTATGACATGGGCTCCAGTTTCCCCGCGTGTAGACAGTCTGGTCATGCAGGGGACACCTGGTAAGTCAGTGGAGTCTGGTCATGCAGGGACACCTGGTAAGTCAGTGGAGTCTGGTCATGCAGGGGACACCTGGTAAGTCAGTGGACCTCGTGGTGAGCGAGACCTTCGTGAAACATTAGCAACACGTGGAATCCTTTCAGACCAGCTGTCTGAGAACATGGCGCAGGGTTTGCATATCTATTACCAGTGAGTCATATCCCCGCTGTCTAACAACACATGCCTACTGAGTGTCCAGACGGAGACTTCTTTGGATAAATACACCGCAATCACCATAATTTCATGGCTGCTTCATTAATTTAAAAGGGTGTAGTTTTTGTATGAAGGAAGATACTGCGGAATTATTGGACAATTGTTGTCAGGGTGGCTCCATCTGGCGGTGTCTGTTCAGGGAAGACATACTTCTGACGTGTGAATCACAGGCTTAGAGGTAACCTCTGGGTGAGGATTATTGAAAGAGAAAGCCGCTATTGATCGATCTCAAAACTGTTTGCCGAGTTGGACTATTAATGAGATTCGCTTTAAATTTTGGAAGTTCTTCCTATCATGGAGCTATTCAGCTAACGAAATGTAATTATTTATACGCCAACGTTCGGCTCAGTGCTTGTTGTTCACCATTCCACAGACTTACGTCACAGTTTGACATGTACTTCCGGTGTAAAAGTTAAGTTACGCTTGTAGATAGGTGCACGCTTTAACTTGTTGGTCTGTAAAGAATACGTTGATACACACCATTCCAACTGCCTTCGAATCCCTGCTAGATAGTAGCTATAAGCGGTGTGTGTGTGTGTGTGTGTGCGTGTGCGTGTGTGTGTGTGTGTGTGTGTGTATGTGTGTGCGCGCGCGTGTGTGTGTTCGTGTGCGTGTGCGCGTGTGTTTTCCCTAATCTGGTGGGAGAAGGATATGGAAGTGAGAGAACAAGAAAGAAAGAGAGGAAAGAGGGGAGAGTGTTAGAGAGAACGAGAAAGAAAAATAGAAGAGAGTGAGAGAGGGGAGAGAGAGAGAGGGCGGAATGTGTGTGAGAGAGCGTGGGAGAACGAGAAAGAAATAGAGAGTGAGGGAACGAGAAAGAAAGCGAGGAGAGACATATCGTTACAGAGCATACACACATATATATGTATGAAACGAATAGCACTTGTATACGAAACCAACAAGAGTACTATTACCTCCGCCTTTGATTGACATGGATGAGCAAGCCGTGTGCCCACCTCCTATAGAACCTCCAGTGTTTATATCATATGATTATGTATGTGACATTCAGCTGGAGTACACATCAATATGTAACAATGTAAACCATCTGATGAATTCCCAGGGAGCTATGCTGAAGGATCGACATCCATATAAGTATTTTATTCCGTGCTTTTCCTGATCCAGGGTGACCTCGGCAGTACCTCCGTACCAACAAGTGGTCACGACTCGTACCGGGCAACTCGCCCTTACCAAATCGCGTTTCTATCGATACAGGACTGGTAATTTTTTCCCCAACATAGAGCTCGTTTATGACTCCCACGTCCGCGCAGACATGTAGCTTCTATACTTCCAGACCTGGCCCCGTTGCACAAAGCGCCATCGGTCATCAATTATGTATCCATGCTTTAAACGTGTTTGCTGGCGTGGTTAAAGACTGTTTAGATGTACTAAATGGTTTACGTACCATTAAGCTATGAGCACGTCCCAGGGGAGCGCGGTCGGATGAAGTGTTGTAGTCTCTGATGACTTCGTGCCACGTGGCTGCTGTGGTGTAGTCAGGTTACTGTATATTGATTGCGTGTGTCATTATGCAATGAAAGACGTAGGTGCCCCCGGAATGCGGGCACATCTGACCGAGGTTGACGACCAACATCTTATGCTGGAGGATCCTTCACCCACTCCTACCACAGTCGTCTCAAACCCAACAGGAAATACAAAACTCCTATTTCCTGTCACCTGTTGAACTTCCAATACCGTGCTACCCTCTAGACGTATTGATCGCTTAAATGAAAACATCGCGCTTTTTCAAATCCAGAAGCAAGGACAAAGATTGTTTTCTGACATTTATTGAAAGGCGAATGTCATGTCATCTAGATGTTAGATAAAGCCAGACTTGTCTTTGTGAGAATGCTGGAGTAATGTGTCTGAGAGAACGCCAGGCTCGTGGGTGGTGTATTGGAATAGACCAGGATTGTATCAGTGGTTTGTTGATCAACAGCATCATCTAATGGCATAATGGAAAACAGCAGAAACCAAACGAATAGGCATAGCGTGATCACTAACGTGGTACCTCATAGCGTGATCACTAACGTGGTACCTCATAGCCTGATCACTAACGTGGTACCTCATAGCGTGATCACTAACGTGGTAAATATGGATGCCAAGTTCGGACATTCTAAAATATTTCCCATGTACCGTATTTCGTTCGTAATGTTCCTATGAGATATACGAATGCCATTCATATTCGATGTTATAAAACAATATTTATTTGCTAACTCTACCGGGACTCATGAAGACTCAGCCTAATAGCTATCTGAACCTGTCCCCTGTGCATTGGAGAAATGTTAAATATATTGGATGGTCATGAAGCATTTCAGTGAACGTCCCGTTGCAACTCGTGTGACCATTCCTACTAATGATACGTCGCTAGCTGTCCCCTGCGCTCTTCCTCTCACGTGACATGCCTCACACCCGTCCAGGGCGCAGCGCTCGTGCACGCAGACGTCGACTTATGAGCATTGACATGTGTCTGTATGTATTTCTCAAAACATTATCCTCCCAGTGTGGCTTTATTCATTGGAAGTAATTCGTGCGTCGGGTCAGAATGGAATTGATCTCATAATTAAATTACGATTTGATGGGAGGGCACTCTACAAAAGCATGTATTATTCAAGCGAGCAATCATGGCATGTCTCCAATGCGATCGTTGATTCAACCAGGATCTGAGCTAATAACTTCAAGTAGGTCAAGCAAGCCTTTCTGGATATTCCAGCGTACTCCGGCGTGCTGTGGAACTGACGCGTCCATTGTGTGACCGGATGTAAATTTCATACATACACCCAGTCTCCAGACACATGGCTATGTTTTCAGTTCCACCAGCCGTAGCTATGGCGATATCCCGGAGAACAGGGAGGAGTAGGTTATCTTGATGTCATTGATTGTAGATTGGTCATACATAAACAATGGCTGTTTGTGTCAAGACTGCGCCTCAAGAGATTTATACTACGTTCTTTTTTCACCAAATTTCTGAGTTCAGGAGTTAATTCTTTTTTTACAACACATGATTCTGCGCAGAAGGGCGGCTGTTCGTCTGGAAGGTCTGCTTACTTTAAAGTCCTTTTACCCCTGGACTGTTAGGTCCGAGCATATGTGCATCACATACGTACCAATGTGCGGACTCTGAGTGTTCATAGTATGTCGAAATATTCGCCTGGCCATGCACAGACCAATTGCTAGGCATAGATAATGCATCTCCCTCACCTCGTAACCGTCATCATTCCGTAATCTGCCGCCCAAAGGTCACCACGTGTCTCATATATCAAAGGCGGTCACTATCCTACGTCTCATTCTCACATATGTGTAATAACGATGATGTATGTCAGTGATCCATGCGTATTATTGTTCTACCTAACGCAGAAAAAGGTTGGTTTAAAGTGAGATATAAATGTGATATACTGTGGCTGCCAAATCAATTATGCCCAGCAGTTCTATTGATGAAGGGAAATGAACATGCCACTCTGAGAAAAAATGAGATATTCCAGAAATGTGGCATAAACTTTTATGGATTTCAAATATACCGGTTTAACCCTGCTGTTACCGTAAGTCCTATACATTCTGGACCTATCTCCTTGCGACAAAATTATCTTGTGATCTGATCTTTCACCCATAATATATATAGAACCTATATTCCCACCACAAAATCCTCTTTTGAACTGATATCTCCTGCTACCTAATCCCTTGAGACGTGAACCCATAGCACTGCTAGTAACATCTCAACATTCTAATGCAATTCCTCCCAAATCTGTACATATGTCACACTGTTACATCCTACAAACTCTGCACTATCTCCTTTGTTTCCAGGAGAGCTGCACGTACCTCTGGAGGTGTGCGGAGCTGTGGTGAAGCGCGAGCTGGACTTCTGGCAGGTGAACGAGTTCGAGATCAAGGCGTGCTGCTGGCGACACTACAGGTCGTACATCGAGAACCAGCGCATCCTCGACTCCTTCAACCACTCGCTCAGGAAGGAAATGGTGAACGTTGACCTCAAGGACATCCACGGCTGGAACTACTGGCAGACCAGGATCTGGCTGATTCTGGAACATCCTCGAACCTCCAGGACAGCAATGGTAGGACTGGGTTGGTAGGACTGGGTTGGTAGGACTGGGTTGGTAGGACTGGGTTGGTAGGACTGGGTTGGTAGGAATGGGTTGGTAGGACTGGGTTGGTAGGACTGGGTTGGTAAGACTAGGATGGTAGGACATCTGTGGTAGCACTGGGTTGGTATGACTGGGTTGGTGTAACTGGGTTGGTATGACATATATGGTAGGACTGGGTTGGTAGGACTGGATTTATGGGACTGGGTTGGTAGGACTGGGTTGGTAAGACATCAATGGTAGGACGGGGATGGTAATATTGGGTTGTTAGACCTTGGTTGGTAGGACTGGGCTGCCTTTTGGATTCATATTATTATATATTTGTCCATATGAATCAATTTGGGGGTATTTAGCGGGAAACACTGAAGTCAAATGCTTTAAATTCATATACCTTGCATACATGTAACAGTATCTTCAAAGACAACATATTATCTTCAAATACAAATGCTATTGTATTCACAATGAATGTAGAACAATTGATAACATACTGATAAATACAGATATAAGTAAATAATCACTAAATTAGCTCACAAGGTGCATGCATATTAAAGACATGTGTATTGTAATTACACACTAATAGACACACACAAATGACCCAATCATAGAACGGGTACAAAGATAAACGAAAGGATGAATGGGGTAATATGCCTTTAATTCAATGTTTCCTTGCAATGCATCTTTAAATACGGCTACAGGATTGCAACTAAATCGTTGCAACTCTGAATATTCAGATCTCCTGGGAGTCAGTGGGAAGACTTGCATGTCGGGCGGGATTAAATCTTCCTGGCGAGCTCAAAGAAGTCGGCAATGATCAGCGGAGACCCGACTATTTTCTTAACTGTAGTTATTGCACGGAAACTAACTAGCTGCTTGGATTCCGTCCATAGCTCCTTCCTGCCATGGTAATACGCCATCATTACTAGGCTGGCTTCGTGAATGTAAGACAGACACCAGTGGAGGAGAAGCAGAACAGGGGGTATTACCGTAATCAATCTAATGCGATCCCATCTTAGCCAGAGAAAGTGCATGTTTCGTCACTGTCTTGGTTACCTAGAAAGGAAATCCAAATGATTTTCTACAACATTTATGGGAGGCAACTGGTAGTCAAATTTCGCTGAGATTGTAAGCAGGGACGTTAGTTTTGTTCGGATAGTTAATCAGTTTGCGAGGGGAGTTGGGGTTTAGTTATTTAAAAGGATAATGACGTGATAGGATGTTTGGATGTTTAAAACATTCGATAAATATATATAGTTAAAAATACATTCGGTGTGCGTGAGTCAGTCTTGCTCAAATGTTTGTGCCTCTTGGCTTTTCCTCACTTGAATAGGCGCTTCGTATTCGACATATAGGATCTTCATATTGGACCCATGCCATGCTTTCGTAACCAAATCATCACGTGGTATACATTCTGTGCGGCTATGTTATAAGTAAGTATCCACTATAATAATTGAAAACAAACGTGTTTCCCCATGCTCTAATGCACCTCTACATAACGGCCTCACGATGGGTTCGGTCAGCCAGACACTGGTCAGCCAGACACTGGTCAGCCAGACACTGGTCAGCCAGACACTGGTCAGCCAGACACTGGTCAAATGGTCAGGCTTGGCAGACAAGTAGTCAGTGTGTAGACGTGGAGGAACTACAACATGTCCTGCATTAACACGTCTGCTCTGCCGCAAGGCTCGAGTGATACCAGTTTAAGGAAGCAAAGGCGGTGCTAAGACACGGCAGTTATTCACACCGAGGGGCGGCGAAAGGATGCTACAGTATTTGATGTGCCACAGGCTAGGCGCCAATCTCACACCATCTTGGTAAAACCATATCGTTCAATATTTGATGTGGATCTACTACGGAGCAATTAGCCTCCCGTTGCAACTGGTCCCTGTCTGCCGAGCGGCGACGGAAGCGTCCCGTGGGTTGAGCAATGACTCGCTGCACCTCGTCAATTTACGTCGCAGCGCCAAGGTCCTGGGTCCATGTATAAATGATGTGGAACTGAGGCCCCCCGGACAGCCTTCTCTGGGCGGTCAAGTGGCGCCGTCTTTATGAATGGCCGAGTAGTTGGAGTCAGCGTGACATCGTGTGCAAAACTGGGAATTAAAGAAAAGTTCGCAAGTCCATTTCCTTATTTTAGCAGTATTTAGCAGATTAAAAAAACTGTCCCATTTCAAATGTAATTGTCCTGGTAGTAGGTATCTTATTAATTAATTCATGATACGTTCATACATATGCTGTGCACTGTAATGAGGTTTATCTAAATACGTGGAGTATGTATCCATATGTGGATTTTGTGTAAGGGTTGCTAAATAATTGCGGTTAATTGTCGATGGTAATATTCCGTAATAATCGTCGATATTAAAATTGAGTTATCGATACCTATCAACAGAGATATGGATTATAAAATAAAGTTTGTATTTACTTGTAACTGACTTCCCGAAGACGGAAAGCCAACAGTAGATCACGTGAGCAGTATGAAGGCATTCATAGCTTGTTAGGTTGTAGGACCTGGTATTTACCTGTAGTAGATCTAGAGCAGTGTGGCTTGTCATTACTATACCACATCAAGAAGTCAGACATTCATCGCCCACCATGGCAGCAATGCATTCCCTTGCACGACCAGTGCAGAAAACAATATTTGTTCTTTTAATTTGACTGGCCAGTTAGTCTGCACCCGCAGAAAACAAATCTGAAATAACTGTTATAAATCGTTGCAATTTTCGAAACGAGATTGCGGAAATTTGGCAGAGATAGTGCGGTTGTTTTTTTCCACCCAATTTGGTGAGCATTGATTGAACGGCCTCCCCTGCCTCAGTCTCATCCAGCAAGCCTGTAAGATTGAAGAGGCTGGCGGAAACTCTCTAGTTTGTTAGACCGGAAGTCGTTATTCATCTGTCACAATATTGAGTAAGGTATTGGTAGATGGAGTGATAGCGAGGCCTGTTTCAGGTAGAGCGCGGTGTGTGGGGTTCTAGGCTGGACGTTGTTTCACGTTCCTCGCGTGCCACTGACACTGCTGTGATAAGCGATGTTGTTAATCTCTTGTCTGTACTGATTGTAAAATATTGCCAGAAATAGCAAACAAGTTTCTTAATTATCAATGCATGTGTTGTTATAGAGCTGTTCGTCAACCGGAAGTAACACGATAATGTGACTTTCGCCTTGGTTGCCTAGCTCTGAAGGTGGAGAAATGTCTTTTTGTATGCTGGAACACATCTACACACAAATAGGAATATATCATCACCAGAGCACATCTACACATGAACATATATACGCAGGAACACATCTACACATGAACACATCTACACAGGAACACATCTGCACAGGAACACATCTGCACAAACAGAAAGCCAGAAAAACAGGAATACAATATACACAGGAACACAAACAGGAGTGAGTGAATGTGGAGTTTAACGTCGCTGGGGAAACTTTCACCCATTTGCGAAACACAAACAGGAAGATAGGAACATTCATATACACGGACAAGAACACATCTACACAGGAACACACATTTATACAGACATGAACATATGTTTACAGGAACACGAAAATATACGAAAACATAGTTTATTCTAAATTATTGTGCTTTTTATTCCCGACGGATCTTGTCAATTGTTGGCTTGGGTCGTAATCGATGCTGGCGTTTGTCTTACCATTAGTATGCATGTCGTTCTTGAGTTCTCTCCTAACTGGAGCCGCCTCGTCTTGCCCAGTAACCCTTCAGTAAATATATGTTCCCCTGTTGATGCAGACGCCACTAAATGTACATGGACGGTTTCTTTGTGCTTCTACCGCTTCTGTTTGTGGCAAGGCGTCTCTGATTACGAAACGCAAGCCTAGAACAGTTGTGCCCAAGTCGTAATGTCATTACGGGTAGCAAACGTTCCAACTGAGTTGATGAAAGTAGCACCAATCTCCGGCTTTTAGGATAATAAAGCACTAAGTTTTCTATCATTCCATCAACCTACACCAGGGTGGAATTAAATTTAGCGTACAATATCATGCTCACAACATTTAAAAAGAAACACAGCTCGTGGGTCAAGTTCTGGTTGCCGTGATTTGATGCTTTATTAATGACATCGTATTCCTACTTTGCTAGATGACTTTACTGACGCTCATTTGTGTAGAATTTGACCAATTTTTATGGATATCTATAGCATGTTATCTTTATGTAATCACATGATTGGTAATCATTGCTGAACGTATATTGATGGTTTTGATGGTTTTCTGGGTTTTGTTTTTATCAGCGTTCCGTGTGTTGCAACAGCAAGACATGTTGTTTCTATGCAGAATCTAAATCTTCTAAAGGAGAAAGTAGGTTTTGCCAAAAGTCCATAGGTCTATTTACAGTTGACACTCAGCATGTATTTAAGTGCATATCTGAGATTCGCAAGCATGGATGCACAAATGCTTTCAAAATAATTAATTCTATTTAAGTCGAATTGTAACCAACATAGCATAGATGGTGTCCATTTCAAACATTTGCCGCGTGTTTCAGTAATGTTTAATTGCCTTTACTAGTAATTGATAGTGATTTTATCTCTCAGTCCTCAGACCGCGTTCTCCGATCTATTTCAATTTCTTCCACAAACAGTTACTCGAAGCTTTTGTAGGAGACTGTTTTCTGCGAATGCTCTATTGCAAAGCCTCTTTCAACTCTTTCAACAGTTCAACTTTCTCACGTTAACTTCTCTGTGTTGGCGTGCGCGCGCGCGCATGTGTGTGTGTGTTTGTGTGTGTGTGTGTGTGTGTGTGTGTGTGTGTGTGTGTGTGTGTGTGTGTGTGTGTGTGTGT